>UNPR01000207.1:20273-87008 GCA_900536425.1 Hymenoscyphus linearis | reverse complement strand
ACTGCTAGGCTGAGGCTGGTAGTTAGGTTGTTGAAAAGTAGGCTAGGGCTGAAATGTTTGAGTGCCCTGTGGTATTGTCGTAGGTTGATTCTGACTCAAGGGATTCGAAACTGGCCATTTGTATATTAGTCCCGCTTATACAATGTCGACCAGAAAGGGAGCGGCTGAGGTCCTAGAGGCAATGTTGATTGCCTTGCTCTGTAGGGCCAATCGGATACAGCAAAACACCCTGGCAGCCTCTAGAGTTTTTGTTGTTGCTTGACCAGGTGCTCGAACAGGTACTTGAACTGGTGCTTGAACAGGCCCTTTAGGAGGTGCTTGAACTGGTGCCTGAGCAGGTTGAGCAACAGGTTGAACAGACCCTTGACTGGTGGTGCGGCCTTGTTGTTGTTGCTGTCCAGCCTGGCTTGCAGAAGTCGGAACAGGGGTAGAAGTCGTAGCAGGAACAGGAGCTGTAGTAGGAACGGCAGCTGTAGCAGTAGGACTACTGGCTTGCGAATGAGACTCGTGGAGCCTTAAAAACCCTGCGAATATGTGTTCTACTACCTCAGTCCTCACTCCGGCTATATAGAGTTCCCCTGCTCCCTTGAAATCCCACTGTTCTATGAATGCTGTCTGGGTCAAAGTATATAGGCTGACAGCTGGGTCCCCTAGATACAGGCTGACGTCCTTTATATACAGTACCGTCACAAGGTCTATTAGGCTCTTTCTGCTAACGCGTTGGAAGCTACATTTAGACCAGTCTTTAAAGTCAATCTAAAAGGTGTAGAACAGTTGACGCCATGTCTCGCTGCCGCTCTCGTACCGAGCGATAGCGTCGTCTACTGCCTCTTGTGCGAGGGCTTGAAGGGCTTGTTCATTTGGCGGGATGCTGGCACTGGCTGCTGTAGGCATGACTGGGGTGTCGAATGAGGGCTCTTGTAGGCTTAGTAAAGAGGTCGAGTTGTTGTTGTCATCTAAGCAAGCGAGGCTGTCTTCGAGCAAGCGAGGCTCCGAGTTTGTGTTCAACTTTGTGACGTAGTCGAACAAGAAGAGAAGCAAGATATCCGGGGATACTAGACCTGCCTAGTAATCGGATAGATTCGAAGTAGTAGGTACTAGCGTTGTTGCGTCGCCGATATAAGAGAGCAAGATAATCCGGGGATACTGGACCTACCTGGATTATCGAGCAAAGGAAAAATGATATTCCGTGAGGCTAGGCCAGCTTAGGATATCGAGTAAAGGAGAAGCCGTAACGTAAAGTGAGAGGACTCTATAACAGAGCATCAGGAGGTCCGTAAGGCCAGAATCGTAAATAAATAAATAAAACGTCTCTGATCTATGAGCGCACACTGATCAGTGTTGGTTTGACTATAAAAGTCAATGAGAATGGTACAATAATCTGATATTGTATTACGTCTGAAGTTCTAGCTAAGTGGTGGCTACAGGTCCCTTATATACCCAGGAATCACGTCACGTGATTCCTCGCTTACAAACAGATGGGAATATCGTATTCCTAGGTACGTCAGCTCATATGCAGCTGGTGTTTGAGGCTTATGCGTAGCCAGCTTGTCCCGGCATGCAGCCAGGCTTAGCCAGCCTTAGCCAGCCTTAGCTTGTGCCGGCATGTAGCCAGCCTGTGCCGGCATGTAGCCAGCCTGTGCCGGCATGTAGCCAGCCTGTGCCGGCATGTAGCCAGCCTGTGCCGGCATATAGCCAGCGCAAGGAGAAAAGGCATATCGCAACACGTTCGTTTATTGCCGATGGAGTCGAGAACAAGCGGCTTGAAATGGTGCTTACTGCCAAGTTATTTAGGCGACTAGAATATTAATCTCGTCGAGATAGCATATATCTTCAAATCCGTTCAGTCTCGAAATAGTTTAATGGTAGACATTGAAAAATGATATACAGTCGATCTTCTATTACTTTCCCAATGCTGGATGCTGGCAAATCTATTCTCGCATGGGTCAGGTGTCAGAATGCGATTCGAAGATGACCAATTTCTGCGAAAGAGCTTCCGATTTCTCCATGCATGGTATTCATGATGAAATGTGGCACTTAACCCACAGCTGAAGATGGGGGAGATGAAGCACGGCTCGTTGTCCATATCGATCGATTATGCATCTGGCAATCGATTCAGCTTCATGCCATGTCTCACGCAAAAAGATATCATATCTAGGATTTCGGCATGCCGATGAGGCATGCTTTGCTCTGTTTCTTTAGACAGCCGGGTTCGCAAAAGATACCTATTGAGAACTGGGCTTCCCGATCCAAGTTATCTCGGCTATGGTAACCTACTAACCTGGATCGATGCAATTGTCAGCGATCCATTAGAAATGAAACGATCAAGTCTGAGTCCATTGAATCGACATGAACCGGGAATGAGACTCCAAAAAAGTGGATCTTTCATTGCATCCCCCGCCTCCAAGTTCCGCCTCCAAGTTCGGCTAGCCTTGGGAAGACCTGAACGAAAAGGGGCACGGGATAATGCCACTCATGAGAACGAGTTACCAACTGCTGCGAGTCCATGGATTATAATGTAATAGACGTAGACGCACGATAATTCTGAGCGTTGGTAGGTGTTTGTGGCTTCAGGTTGGCCGGACGTTGTTTCTAGGTTTTCGTGTTCCCACCTAGTTAGGCGAAGTTCGTCTTGCTTGAATGGGCTCAACTCCAGCTCGGCGGAACTTCCATCATCTTTCCACCAACCCTCTGTCTCCTTACGACCCAACTCCGCGTCACCTCCCACCTCCCACCTCCATCTGCAGGCACACGTTTAGGGACTCTCTTTTGGAACCGGTGTAGCACAAACAATTGCATTTTGTAATGCTGTGTGCTGCACCGTACATGCGAAGCGAGGGCCACCACGAAATTCACATCCTCACACACCAAGCCATCAATGACCAAGTAATGCAGCACAATAGTATCAAACTCCCGGACTCCGAGGACGCGTCTGTGTCAAGGCGTAGATTGAAGTATAGGCGCGGCGAATAACTGGTTCTCTGACTGCTAGAAGTCGTGTCCCCTGGCTTCCAATACGTGGCTTGTCCTTGAGATTCTCAAGCTCTCAGATTATGAGTTCCCTTTGCCCTTTGGATTGGCTTCGAAATATTTCTATACGAGCGTACCATGGACTGCATTGGACCCTGAACCTTTGAAGTGGTGTTCGTCTTAGATGGTTTCGATGCGAATTTTTACATGCAGAGCACACATGCCTGTGCTCTGTCTATTTTGCCACCTCCCGACATTCTCGTCACGATGAGGAGCTGAGCTCTTTCAGGCAACAAAAAGGTGGCGGTGGGCCGGTGGCACCTGTTGCCAATTCATGTACAGGAACCACATGCCTGTCATTAGGTCCCCGAGTACTTCGCGACTGTGAACATATCTGGCGCTCTCCGGCGTACAACGTAGGACTGATCGACCTGTCGACCATAGTCCTGGGACCGCAGGTGCACACCATGCATGGGAATTATCCAGGAAAACATTCGAACTTGGGTTCTCGTAATGCCCTTTGAAGCCTCACGTTCTATTCTATTATACTCTATTATTCTATTCTATTCTATTCTATTCTATTCTATTCTATTCTATTCTATTCTATTCTATTATATCATATTCTATTCTATTCGAATGGCATGGATTATCCTATGCTGTGTAGACAGACTTGATTCCGTCATTTTTCTATTTGATTTCGTGCTTGATTCAGTGCCATACTCGAGTATACCTGGCAGGTTGAGTGGCCTGCGCAATACTCCTATAGTATCTAGTACTTCCAAGCAAAACAAGCTTTGAGAAGTTGATAACCATAGGCGGGGGTCATATCGATATTTTCGTATGACCATATTCAACTTATTGAGTGTTCATAGACCATGTTACTTGGCGCGCCATTCTACCTAGCGAGCCTAGGTAGTATGCATTTCCTGTTTCACTTCCCTTCTGATATCGCAATTATCGTCATGGACCCTTGGTCACCACAACTTTGGGAACTCCACATGTTATAACTCCACATGTTATGATGTTACTAGAGAGTACTCGGTATAGGGTATGACCTACCTACCATACAGCTATACCCTGCTATCTTAAAAATATTATTTGTTCCTTTCTATCCATTATACATGTAGCTGACCCACAAGTAGCGTGGCTAAAGTGTCGGAGAATAGCGACATCTCGTAGCCACGGAGCCACGGCCTATTCATGCGGATAGCAATGGACCAGCATCGTTGTCGTATCATGGAATTCATTGCAATGAATTGATCGAGAGATGATGCTGATGCTGACGCCCAGGCTAATAAAGCAGGGTTGGCACAGGCGAAGACTGTACCTTTTCCCAACTTCCCAAGAGGTTTCCCCGTTCCCGTCCCCCCTAAAGGACCTGTCAATAAGGACCCCTCAACTTTGATGTAGCAAACAGCGATTTTTGTACGAGTACCCGGGTATGACCAACCAGAGAAACGCTTCGCCTGGTCTTGCCCCTGACTGTGACAAAAAGCGCTCATTTACAGAAACACATGGACAAAACGATGCTACAAGCGAAGTATTGACTGCACGAGACTGGACTGGGTATGGGGACGCAATGGGCCAATGGCACCGTAATTTGATCCATTTGGCCCACGAAAACAAGACATTCTCCGTCAACCATCGTGAGGAAAACAACACACGGCAATATCCATGCCACTGCGGGAGACGGGATGGGGATGGATGGGGATGAGGGGGAGGGGCCCGTAAGAAACTCGTCCGGCTGGCTGACTGGGATTGGACGACGAGAGACTGGGTCTAGATTTTCAAGCTTGAGATCACTGAGATGCTTACCCGCCGAGCCCGCCTAGGTAGGTAATTGAGGCTTAATTGATGCCATGGCCCATGGAATACGTTCAATAATGCACCCGGGGAGAGTTGAAGAGATACAGAGATACAGAGATACAGAGATATAGAAGTCGGAGGGAGTACTTGGTAAGTCTTACATAGTGTGGCATGTATATCACTTGTATCCGGACACGACAGTAGGTAGGTACCTAGCCACCGATATGGATATATACAGGCCAGCACGGCGGTCCACGGGTATTCGTCAGATCACGGGAAGACTCCCAAAGTACCTCAATCCATCTAGGTGCCCAGAGCAATTTACTGTACATTTGAGTAGTCAGAGTAGAGGTGTAAGAATTATTTGTCGTTTTATAGGCACTCCTATACACCCATCATACACCTATCATACACCCACCTGTGACTTGGCCAGTTTCTCTCGGGAAGCATGGGGGGCGTGGGAAGGGAAGGGAAGGGAAGTTGGTAGCCGTCCGCAGCCGCGTAGCCGTTTCCCTTTGGAGGTGGAGGTACAGCTAGAGGTACAGCTATGGGTACAGCTACAGCTACAGCTACAGCAACTAGTCTCTGTCACTATCTGTACTCGGTACCATCACACCTGATACTCCAGCTGCTACGAGTACTGATATGCCTAATACTGGAGTATTTCGTACCTAGGTAGATTCCCGTCACAGCCCTGCCGGAGGCGGGTCCTCCCCCGACCCCGACTTCAAGTTCAAAACAAGCTCCAGGGCTAATCGCATCCCCCACCGAGCTGGAGGACACCCGTACTTGGGTACGTTCCCGAGCTCCCGAGCTCCCGGGTGATGGAGCAGAATTCGGCGTATATGCCCAGCCGGCACCGGCATCGGCCATGTCTTCGCTACAGCCTGTCATGTCACTGCTGTCAGCCTACTTCTACCTACCTACCACCCACCCTACCACCCTACCTACCTAGGTACTTACGGAGTAGTATACCTACTTAGGTACTGTATACGAGAGTAGGTACTTGGTGCAGGTGATAGCTCATGTGAAGCTACCTACCTACCGTACCTAGTCTTGGGTAATGGTAGGGGGGCCTGTCGCCTGTCGCTAGTCGCTAGTCGCTAGCCCTACCTCGCCGTTCGCCTGCATCAGCATGTCAGACTTGCAGAGTTGCAGAGTCGCAGAGCAGTTCCTCCATCTCAGATCAAATGAGATCATCATGTTTGGTGCCTCGCAAGATCCCTGAACCTGGCGCTCGGGTTGGCCATGTTTTCTTTGAGACTTTGACCTCTTTATCCGGATGTTGATCAAGTACCTATACGAGTTGCAGTAGAGTAGGTTAGGTAGTCGAGTAGTTGAGTAGTCGAGTAGTCGAGTAGAGTACATCGCCTCGCTTCCCCCCTCAACCCCCTCAACACCCTCAACACCCTCAACCCCCCCAACCCCCTCGACCCCGGACCCCCTTCGAGCCCCCTCAACCCCCCACCCATTTCCTCGGCATTATAGTTTAGTGGCTAGTGGCACTTTTCCACGCTCACTTCCATCTTCCACATTATCCCTCGCCGCAGGGAGCAGAGCCTGTCAAGCCTCTCAAGCTCTATCAAGATCGTAATTGCCAGGCTTCTCCATGTACAGAGGCGTACATGCTCCATCTTCATTGGTCTCCCCACCACTTACCCACGCAGCACTCAGCACTCAGCACTCAGCACCCACCACCCACCACTCCCCCAACCCAATCCTCAGAACCTGGTCTACCACTCCCCCTCAGAACCCGGACTACCACCAGTACCTACCCTTGTCCCCGTCCCCCATCCCCATCTCCCCCCTCCCCCAGAAGTACGGCCACTCACCCACACCCACTCACCCACTCCAGCACTCAAGCACTCAAGCACTCAGACAAAAGGGGACAAAAGGGGACTAGTCCCCTAGTCCCCTTTTGTCTCTCCGCTGTTTGCTCATTGCCGTCACCTCTACAATGAGCGAGCATGTCACTCTCTTAGCCTTATCTGTTTCACTGCTATACCACTCACTGCCTGAATGATGCCTATTGGTCCAGTCTCAGCTTTGCCAACGTGGGATGGTACCACTCGACTGCACGGCAAATATTGCTTCCACCTTCCACCTTCCACTGCTTGTTCTCTATATGAATTCTCTATATAAATCCATCTGTGTCCATTTTCCATTTTCTGCAATCTCGTCAAATACCATTCCATCATTCTACTATTCATCCTTGAAAAATACCACTTCTACTATTCATCCTTGAAAATTCCCTCAGCTTTTGAATCTCCAAATACGCTCCTTCACAACAAGATTGTATTCATTTATCGTTTACTATAGTCTTGCTTTCTGAAAATGCAAGACCGCAACAGCAAACTGTCGGGCACCGACCAGAAATCCAACCAGACCTGGGGACGGTGGTCAGAGCATTCGCAAACAATCGAGAGTTACTACGCCATGGATATCACGCTGGCGTACGACAACAGAGCAGCCTCTTCCGGAGACTTCACAGGAAGAACGGTTCTTGCTCCCCAGTATATGCCCCAGTATATGTCCCAGTATATGCCCAATGATCAATATAACGGATCCGCCGCAATAATCGCTGCCCAGCAACATGTCCAGACTACTAATCCCTTCAGTTTCGGTGGATATACTGGAGAGAGTGGAGTCACAGCTTTTGCCGCAGGATATATTCAACAGAGACCTTTACCCCCTCTAGTCCATTCTTCCCACAACAATGAAGTTCCATATGACAGGAGTAGCCGTCAAGGTTTCGTTGAAGCGCAAATCAGCCAAAGTCCGTCCATCAAACCCGAGCCTCGTTGGAATTTGACACCCACCATAACCTCGACCCCGTCCACTGCCCCTCAAAATGGCGCAAAAGACATCAAGCTTGCGGTGCCTATCAACGGCGCCCAACCCGTCGAATTCCGAACGCACGTTGATACTCTCATGAAGGCTATCCAATCCCGACCACACCCCTCGAACTCGCCATCGCCGTCGCCTGTGGTAGGTGCCTCCTTCACCCCTAACGCGCATTCCGACTCTCACAACAGCGGATGTTCATCTAGAGAAACGAGTACCTCTTTACTCACAGCTGGTGGCTTCCAGGACGACACTGTGGCCAAGAAACGCAATAAAAAGAGATACACATGCACGATAGGTAATTGTAACCGAAGATTTCTCCAGAAGACGCATCTTGATATTCACGTGCGTTCACACACCGGCGAGAAACCATATGTAAGTTGTTGATATGAAGCAAAAATCTACTATTAACTGACGATGCGCTTACAGTATTGTAATCATCCTGGATGTGACCTAAGCTTCTCCCAACTGGGTAATTTGAAGGTAATACCATCACACTTCGCGTTTCCCAACCACATTTACTGACAAAGATCAAATAGACACATGAGAATAGGCACACAGGTGAACGACCATACCCCTGTGACATTTGCGGAAGGCGCTTCGCCCAACGAGGCAATGTGCGCCAGCACGAAATTGTTCATAGCGAAGTCAAGCCATATCGATGTAAGCTTGACGACGGTACTGGTACCGGAAAAGAGTGCGGGAAGAACTTCACTCAACGCGGGAATTTAAAGGTATGGTTCATTTTAAGATTTGGTTTCGTTTCAATTATCGTTGCTGCTTTCGTGTTGTTTCATTTTTTATCCCTGTCTGAATACTACTTCGGCTCGTGCTGTTTTGAGTGCATCTCCCTGTCCCAAGCCCATCAGCTCAAACCACGATGCAAGAATCAACTCCCCTTTACCATCGCGTCCTTTCTTTGAAATAATTTGCACTAACACTACTTCAAAACAGTCACATCAGAATAAATTCCATGTTCCAGCCATCCGTGATCTCACTAACAAGATCAAAAATGGCGAGGACATCTCGGCTGCCGAAAAGGAGCTCGCCGACTACCTTCGCGAGTTGTACAAGAATAGCAACAAAGGCATCAAAGGTCGCGGAAAGAGACGAAAAGTCGCTCCTGAATACAATGTGCTGTCACCAAACCGAGTTCGTGAGCTGTGAACTTGACGACGGCAGCGATTGTGGTGAAGGCGGTTCTGGCTCCGGAAGCGGGTACGACGATGTGCACTCCGATGGCTATAGTCAAGCGGCCGGTCCAAACAAGTATAACAAAACCAAACAAACACGTCTTTTTCTTTTCAGCAAAGAGGCCTCAGCGACCAGCCAGCCAGCCACCGTTCTCGTCGTTCGTTGAGTTAATAGTGTGTGCATTTATATATATTTTTACTCGTTGGATGGTGGCTGGCTGGCCGCTGAGGCCTCTTTGCTGAAAAGAAAAAGACGTGTTTGCTTTGTTTTGTTACACTTGTTTGGACATCTGCGAAGATTGGAGGTCACCTTGATTGAGTTTTGATTTTGTCAATTCAATTCGCCGATGGTGTTTGATTACGCGAAAAGGATATGAGTTGAATTACTTGGATTTATATAGAGCTGTTGTGGCATATACATACTGATTCCCAATATACATACTGATTCCCAATATACTTCTTGGTTCAATGAATTTGCTCTACTTTCTCCGCCCGCTACCTAGGTACTTGAAGCTGACTTGACTCGTTCCCAGCTCCGAAAACATGTGTACTACGTTACCAAACACGTGGGATACCCAGTACGTAATTACTTGCCATCCAACAAACACGTTCTCGACTTCTCGCACCCGTACGCCTCATGTCACTTCCCATTACCAGATTCATCACCCCCATAGTCACCCATGCATACCCATGCGTAGTACTGATAGACATCCACAAGGTATTATTTGGGATTTCAATCATGTCACCAGAATTTTCAACTTCCCATCTCAACGTAGCAGGATAATCTCAATACCATGTTGAAGATTGCCTCGAAATAAAAGCGACTGGGATGTAGGATTTTGGAAACGATCGGAGACATCGCAGCTCGCTTCAGGGCCCCCAAGTCGCTGAAAGGGCTGTGTGCCTCACTTTCTCTTCCCCCCCGAGCACCCCCCCAATCTAGCCCCACAAACCAGCACGCGGAGGGGAGATGAACCGGAAATGCCCCGCCAAATTCAAGCCCAACCTTATCGGTTATCACGATCGATATCGAAGGAGAAAGATACTGAGATACTGATTCATAGAAATTGATTCATCAAACGATTGATCGGGATAAGCAAGGAACGAGTGGAGGTTATCCCTCACCTCCATTGTTTGCACAGCAAAGAGGTTGGGCGGATGTGGACGCAGTTACATTTTCATAGAAAGATATATTGAGATTTTGGCTGCCTGCCTCCAAGCTTTGTTGGCGTCCCATTGCGTTCCGTCGATTAGATATCCATACTCACACCGTGGATACGGTAGGGGTTGTGGCGCGCCCTATGCCGGAAACTTAACCCCTTCCTTGTTGAAATATCCCACGCGTCTTCAAGGGTCTCTCGAAATCCCTGGAGTTGGTACACTCCTACACAAACCCTTGGATTTCCTCATGGGCTCAAAATCGTAAAATGCCTCGTTAAATTTTTCAAGAAAGGCAGCTTGGGGGAACTGCAATACATCTTTTTCGCTCTAGAGGCAAAGGGAAGATTCTCGTTGACGGCATACCCAGGCGATGGTATGTCCCACACCGCTGGCGCTTGGTAGGCTGAGCGAGAAGACTGTTTCGAACGTGCGGTATTGAAAAAAATGGGTTGGGAAGGTGGTACAAACATCAAATCCTAGTGCTTGTTTGTCTTGCTTACCGGGGCCCGGAGAGACGAGTGATTGACGGATATAAAAGTGTTCGGGCATAGCCAAGCTTGTTCAAAAACTTCGTTCGTTGATGGTTACCGCGTAACAAACAACCTTTCGGGAGCTGGCTAAAGCCACTGGCCGCCACGGGACGAGCCCTCCCAGAAATTTGAATGCGGTCGAACACGGCTTGCAGCGGGGGGAGGGCTACTATCATGCATGCACTTGTGCAAATACGTACATGCATTAGGGCTTCGATCAAATGATGAACCCATGGGAAAAGTGAGAGGTCAGAGGTGATAGTGATGAAAAGGCTTGAAAGTGCACGCGAGGGGTGTGGGACGAGCGAGGACGAGGTCGGCGATGTCTTTCTCGCCCGCTGGACTGGTTATGAAATAGAATCACATAGTATGAGTATGAGGCGAGAAAACAGGTACGAATACTCAGAAGATCGGGTGCGGTGTGGATGCATGTGGTTTGGTGTGGATGTGGGTGTGGCTTCGTATGTACTCGAGTAAATCTACGGGGACCTCGGGAGCTGGAGAAAACAGAGACCTGGGAGTCGATCCTTAGGGAGATCTCAACAATGGAAGGTTCTTCCATGCATCACGTGCATAGTGCTATGATTTGTTTTTCTTTCCGGCTTTTGATGATCAAATGGCTGACCAGTGGCCGCCCAGAGGGCAGCGTTGCATTTACACGCCAATACTCTGTATAGTGACATGTTTGCTGTTGCAAACCCAGGTATCGATTGGATTCCCCTGCCAAGTAATATCGATCATGCCATCATGGACGCATAGCGAGATCTAACAGGGTGGCTATATCGCGATGGAAAAGGAAGCAATTGCATGAAATAATTGACGGTTTCGTCGCTCCAGAATTTGTTCCATAACATGGTGTTTTGAGGAAAATAGTGGGTCGGTATTGAGGCAACTCAGCCTCCGTGGAGGGTTGAAACAAAAAGGATGTTGTCATTCGGCTGCAGGGCGTAAGAATCCTCGCCTTCCAGTTCCCAATCGGCGTCATTGATGAGGACCAGGATGCCCGGCCGACTACGGAGCAGACAATTAGTGTCAGTGAGGTGCTTCCATGTATGCTTCCATGTACATGTAGATGTACATGTAGATGTAGGCAACTGGATTGGGAAAGTGACGAAAACGGCGAAGCAGACGTTCGCTCGCTGGGAAGTGCTTGCTGCGAACAAGACATCATGATGTGTTGGTATTGCGGAAAGACACCAACAAAGGCATACGAGACGAGATATTGCTATGTGGAATGGGCTGATTTGATATTGATTTGATATTGCGACTTTCCAACTTTTCGACTTTTCCCAGGCTGGGCCAGCCTTTGAAGAGCGGTGACGGGCGAGTATCACATCGAAGAACCTTGGGAAGCTAGAACTGGGAGGAGGAAAGATTGAGACTTACACGTGACCATCTAGCACAAACATCTCCTTTCGAGTGTCTTTCATTACTTTGTCGCAGAGGTGCTCTACGAGCCAGCCGACGTTGACCGCCTTGCCCTGATCATCTTTGATTGGGACTGAGAGCTTGTGCTTGCGTTCATCGGAAAAGAGCATCTCGAGGCCACCCCTAGTCACATCGACGTCAGTATTTCTTGTGGTTCTTTCTACCTAGGGCTCTGACCGATGCCGACGGCGTGGGGGTCTCACGTGAATTCGACGATAATGGGTATCGTATTTTCTGCGGCCATTTTGCAAGGTTTGATGATTGGTGATTTGGTGGTTTGGTGGTTTGGTGGTTTGGCTGGAGAAGAATGAAGCTGGTGATGTTGTCTGTCGTCGGGTTGAAGACGGCCTCGGGTCGTCGAAAAGTGTGTGACTCGCTTAGATCCGACGCCGCCGTTGGCACCAGCGCCGACCTCCAAAAGCAAAAGTGCAGCAGAAAACAGAAAACGGCTGGTGCAACACCAATATTTATTTATTCTGCACTGAAACCCCGGGGAAGCCATTATTCCTTTAGCCTGTGTAGCACTGAACAAAGACAATGACTATATATGCTATATATGTACCATTGAATTTCATTTTGATTATATTTTGGAATTTTTGACGTTCCTCGTTGTGTGACTCGTAAAAATGACTCCAAAATTTTCAAGTCCAGGTGCCTTCACCTCGTCTCAACCGACGCATCACCATGGGTCTGTGACAACATCAATAAAACGATGCTATCTACTCATTGAAACAGCTTTGAGCTCAATACTTCGTTGTTAATTTGTTCCGATCGCTACCGTGTCAACTTTAAACTTTCAAGCCTCTAATCCTCTAATCTGTTGACTGCTTGTCGATGAGTTGACGATGCTTCAAATCACGAGCGAGTACCTGGCGGCTGGAGGGAACAGGCATCCATCAGCGGCAGATTGGGATGAGTCTGGTATCTTAGCATTCGGTGCGGATAGAAATATCGCTCTATGGCGACCACAGGCAAGTCGACTTTTATGGGTCACGAGGCAATGCTGAGCACGAGACGAGTCTCTCATCCTGTTGTCTCTCTTTCTGGTTTGAATGAGACTAACATATCTCCAGAACTCAAATGCGAGAGGCGTTTATGAAATTCTCGGGGGGCATGAAGGCACCGTTAACGCAGTAAAATTTATTCCCGACTCCAACCAACTTTTGATCAGCGGCTCCGTCGATAAGAACCTTCGTATTTGGAAGTGGAACGAGAAAACGCCGCATTATTATCAATGCCATCAAACTTTGTCTACCGAACAGCCTGAGCATCATCAAAGTTCCATAAACTGTATCGCCGTAGCTGCTGGTGCCAATATCTTTGCTTCAGGCTCCGCAGATGCTACTATCAAGATTTGGCAGTTCGATGACCAATATTCGGCAACGTTGCGGCAATCTATTGAAATCAAACCAAGGTTCTTTCCGCTTGCTTTGGCTTTGAGTCCTCTCACGGGTGCCTCTGGCTCCTACGTGCTTGCTGTTGCTGGAACAAAAGATATCATCCAAATATACGTCCTTGATTCTGCTGTCAGCAATGAATTCGTGCTTCAAGCGACTCTCTCCGGTCATGAAGGCTGGATTAGATCCTTGGAGTTTACTACAGAAACCGACGCGCCTAACAGTGATTTGTTACTCTCATCAGCGAGTCAAGACAAATACATTCGTTTGTGGCGCATCCACCAAGGAAAAGAGCTGCCAGCGGCATCGGCAACAGCAAATCCATCCCTGGGAGCCTTTTTGCCCGGAAAATCGTTGTCGAACAAAGCTCATCGGTTCAAGGCACAAGATCTTGACTTTTCCGCGACATTTGAAGCCCTGTTACTTGGTCATGAGGATTGGATTTACAGTACTCGATGGAGATACGGCAATAATAAATTGCAACTGCTATCTTCATCGGCGGATAATTCTGTAGCCATGTGGCAGGCAGATGCGGAAACCGGAGTTTGGGTGACAACCACTCGATTGGGAGAAATCAGTTCTGAGAAGGGCTCTACGACAGCTACTGGAAGCACGGGCGGATTTTGGATCGGCCTTTGGTCGCCCTCCGGCGACACCATTGTGAGTCTTGGACGAACTGGAAGTTGGAGGCTATGGAATTTCAACAACGAGAAGGAACGTTGGGTCCAAGGAATTAGTGTCAGTGGCCACACGCTACCAGTTACTGGAATTGCATGGTCGAAGGACGGTGATTACTTGCTTTCAACAAGTACTGACCAAACGACAAGACTCCATGCGAAATGGAAACGTGAAGATAACGTCTCCTGGCATGAAATGGCTCGACCTCAAATCCATGGTTACGATCTCAACTGTATTGACTCTCTAGGAGCTTCCCAATTTGTTTCTGGGGCGGATGAAAAGCTCATGCGGGTCTTCAATGAGCCCAAAGCAGTTGCTAATCTCCTCAACAAATTGTGCGGGATTAGAGGATCTCACATTGAGGATATGCCAGATGCTGCCAACATGCCTGTACTTGGACTATCTAATAAAGCTATCGAAGCTGTGGATGATGACCAAGAAATCCAACCCAGTAACGACAAAAATCATGATGCCATCGACCCAGCATCCATTGTACACAAATCAACTCTTGATCTTGACCAGCCGACTTCAGAGGAGCATCTTTCCCGACATACCCTGTGGCCTGAGATCGAGAAGCTTTACGGACACGGCTACGAGATCTCGACACTAGCAGCCAGTCACGACGGTTCAATTATTGCCACTGCTTGTAAAGCAAGCTCTATTGATCATGCTGTAATTCGCTTGTTTGAGACCAAAACATGGTTGGAAATTAAGCCACCGCTTAAGCAGCATTCCTTGACCGTTGCGAGATTGAGATTTTCCTCAGATGACAAGCATCTTCTTAGTGTTGGTCGAGATCGCCAATGGGCAGTATTTGAGCGCGACGCAGAAGATCAGACTTCTTATAAGCTATTGGAAGCAAACCCAAAGGGACATACCAGGATGATATTGGATGCTGCTTGGGCTCCAAATAGTTCCAGTATCTTTGCAACAGCAGGAAGAGACAAGAAAGTTAATATCTGGTCAAAATCCGAAGGGGGTGCTGGTTTTGAGTGCAAGTCAACGCTCACAGAAACTGCACCAGTAACAGCTATCGATTTTCTTGATACTATGGAAAGAGATGGCCTCGCTTTTCTGGCAACCGGAAGCGAAACTGGCTTTGTCGCCATTCACTCCCTGGATATCAAGAATGGCTTCAAGTTGCAGATGCTCGCTGTCGAACACCCAAGGTATTTCTTGTCATTTCGAGCTTTTGATCCTTGCTGACCAGAACTTTAGCACATACCCAAACCCAAGCAGGGCTGTTACGCAACTAGCTTGGAAGCCAGCCAAGGCAGAGACAGAAGACACTGAAGAGCTTGATATGCAACTCGCAATTGCGAGTGAAGACAGCTCCCTGCGGGTATATTCCTATAAACCACTTACCCCTGCATCTTAGTAGAGTAAGACCAGTCTAAGTCTATGTTAAATTCTTCGCCGACCAAAATGCATATCCCAACCAGGCGTTGAAGCCTCTTAAAATGCGTTGAAGCGCTTATGTAAAAAACCCAAATTTCAAACAAATCAAGAACTCCCTTCCCAGTCGTTTTCGTGTCATCGTATCATGCCATCCGAACCATCGTCTCTTGTTCATGTTGGTTTCTTCTCAGAACCATAACCTCCTACGCCATTACTAAAGTAAGCCTTTCCCTCACTGCCAATCATATTGTTACGAGGGCCCCTTTCCTCAAGATCGTCCTTCAGCCAACCCAGAACCAACATTCCTAATCGGCTATTCCCGTTACTCGTCAACTCGCTATCCTTCAACTGTAAATCCTCGACCTTGCCCCACTGCTTAACCTTTCCCATACCCATGTGCACCAAATGAGTCGGCCAATCTGCCAAATTATCCAAAATATGCGTCGCATAAACAATCGTACACTGCCTAACCTCTGTCTCCTTCTTCAAGAACCCCAAGAAGTTACTCCGACTTAAAAGATCCAAATCAACCGTAATCTCATCCAACAACAAGATTCTCCACGGCCTGATGAGTCCCATGGCCAATTGGACTCTCCTTCGCTCCCCATCGGAAACAGCATGCATCCTCCAATCCAGATCAATGTCCAGCACACGAACCAATTCGTCTTTGCGATCCGCGTAGAAGTCTCCGCCAACGCTCTTGAGAAGTTCGCGCACACCGATGTCAGTTCGAACGATGGGATTGAGGACCCATTCTAGACCGAGATAAGTTACACCTTCGAGACCATCTTTGAATGGGTCAAGGCCGGATACTGAGATTGTACCGGAGGGTGCGAGACGTTTTCCAGAGAGGAGACGGAGGAGGGTCGTTTTGCCAGCGCCGTTTGCGCCGATGAGGAGGGTTCGAGAGCGAGGCGGGAGAGAGAGGGTAATATTATGGAGGCCTTCGGAACGGTCCGCAAAGGTGTAGGAGAGATTGGAGACTTCGATGTTCGGGGCGGTTTCTTCCTCCATTGTGGTTGTTGTAAAAAAGTTGTGGTGGGGTGGGGTGAGGTTGATATACTCGTACCTACCTAGGTAGGCTCGCTAGGTAGGTATATAAAAGTGTACTCGAGTACTCGCGTACTCGTACTTGACTCAAGACTCAATGACGCATTACCAAGGATTGTGCCCGCGGGGAAGATTTATTTTTGGTTGTCCCGATCCCGATCATAGGTAGGGACCAGAGGATTTGGAGATAGAATATAGGTATAAAACTAGGTACCAGTTCAAATTTACCTAGGTAAATCGAACTATCAAGAGATAAATCCCTACCACGTGCCTACCACGTGCCTACCTAGGTACCTAGGCCTGGGGTACTTGAAAGATATTGAGAGGCCTAGATTATGGGGCCCGAGAATTACCTATCACGTGCCTATGTATCCAAGAGAATCCATGGATGTGAGATATGGAGCAATAAGTACTCGAGTAGCCTCCAACTGCTACTCCTAGAGTCTCCCGTGAGGGCCTGACTACTGAGGGTTCCAGATACCTACCTAGTACCTACCTATGTAAGTCCCCAGGCCCCAGGCCCCAGATTCGGCAGAACAACGGCAATTAACGGCAATTACTCATGCCTATTCTGGACTAGCTCAGATCTCAGCCTTGTCCTGCCTTCTTGACTTTTGGACCTCGCGATGCGATGTCAACCAAAAACATCTACAAAATGGCCGCCAATACAGAAACAGCACTCCAAACAATGGCCCTTCCTCAGGATGACGCGCCATTGACTGGCACAGAAGTTGCGCCTCCCGCCGAACGAAAAATGAAAAAGATAATCCGCAAAAAGAAGCGTCCAGCGCGACCACAAGTCGATCCCTCAACCATGAAATCTGAACCACCTCCTCAGACTGGTACCATTTTCAACATATGGTACAACAAATGGTCCGGGGGCGATCGCGAAGACAAATACCTCTCAAAGACGGCTGCGGCAGGACGTTGTAAGATTGCGCTGGACACGGGTTATACTAAGGCCGACAAGGTTGCTGGGAGTTATTTCTGTTTATTCTTTGCACGGGGAGTATGTCCTAAAGGACAGGAATGCGAATACCTACACAGATTACCGGGGATTCATGATATGTTCAATCCCAACGTAGATGTATTTGGGAGAGATAAACATTCGGATTATAGAGATGATATGGGAGGAACTGGAAGTTTCATGCGGCAGAATCGCACGATATACGCGGGAAGAATTCATGTTAGTGATGATATTGAGGAGGTTGTAGCGCGACATTTTGCGGAATGGGGTCAAGTGGAGAGAAGTAGGTGTTTCCAATATTGCTTACTCCTGGGACTTTTGCTAACAATGATATAGTTCGTGTTCTTAACACTCGAGGTGTCGCATTTATCACATACTCAAACGAATCAAACGCCCAATTCGCCAAAGAGGCAATGGCTCACCAATCTTTAGATCACAGCGAGATCTTGAATGTGCGATGGGCAACAGCAGACCCGAATCCAATGGCGCAAGCGCGCGAGGTGCGAAGAATTGAAGAACAAGCGGCAGAAGCTGTACGGAGAGCGTTACCGGCGGAGTTTGTCGCCGAGATTGAAGGGCGAGACCCAGAGGCGCGGAAACGGAAGAAGATAGAAGGTGGATTTGGACTGGCAGGCTATGAGGCCCCTGACGACATATATTTTGCTCGGGGCGCCAATGCTGTAAATCCAGTGGGCAGACAGGGGTTGGAACTGGAGGATGAGCAAAGATTGATGATCGAGGCAGATCAAGTCGAAAAAGCACAGGTTGAAGAGAGCGGTATATTTTCAAGCAGTACCCTTGCTGCATTACAGAGTACGCAAGGCATGATTGCGTCGAAGCCCAAGCCGAAAGCACCTTCAGGCCCTCTCGTGGCTTATGATAGCGATAGCGATTAAGATAGTGTAATATTATACCATTTACAGTTGCTTTAGGTCAGCCAGGGCATGACTATCCCTCGTGATGAGCAACAAAATCTGGCCCTTTGCTCCTATCACTTTCACACAAGTTCTTATCACTTCTAGGTTGCAATAAGACGACACGTGATCAACAAGACCATCGAGGCGAGCCCAGAGCGCTAGCGCGAGACGTTCCACGACCACCTGTACTTCTTGATTCCGCTTCTTTCCCCCCAATTGTTATCTCGATACCCCCAGGGCTATAGGTACCATAGCCCTCACTCCCTCAGAACCCATCCTCGGAAAGCCGACCTGATAATCATGTTGAAACTTCACATCCTCAATCCCTGTTTCAAAAAGATACATATCGTATTGAGCGATAGCAGCAAGAGCAAGACGCAAAACATCTCAGCATGCGCAAAATTCATTCCAATACAATTTCTGCTCCCTTTATTAAACCTCATCTGATACTCTCTCCTCTCCATTCCTTCCTTACCCATCCAGCTCTCTGGTCGAAATTCCCATGGCTCCGGGAAGATGGTCTCATCGTGTGTATAGAGAGTGTGCTTTGCAACCACTTCACAGAGCTTATTAGATCTGTCGCGAATTACTGGCTCAAAATCCACAACTCTCTTTTTACTAAAGGAAGGATTTAATGATTCGTGTCTTTTTCCATGGGTTTCGTGCTTGCTTGTTGTTCCGATAGCCCCTGGCAACTTTAAAGGCTTCATGAAGAATGGCGTAGGCAAGACATAACAGTTACACTGTTGCTTCATTAGTTGAAGGCTATAGAAAGGAAAACTCTTTACTATACTGAAGTAAGAGTAGCTCGTAATACATTCACTTGTTTATAGCGTGTCTCTCAAATTTGAACGGGTTTCCGCTGTTGACATACTCGCTGGTAGTAGATTCAACGTCCGAATTAGCGGTTGATAGTCTCGCAAAGTCCCTTCACTATGGGTCCGGCATGCTCATATCAAGATCGATCCGACTGTCACAATCCGAATTGAGGGGTCTTCAAAAGCTTATTAGATCGCAAAAAGGAACTCTTTGGCCCCCATAGACCTCCAATATTGCTGTCAAATCAAATTAGGCCATAATGTGAGCAAGCGGATAGATGCAAGCGAACATGGGTAATTGGGCAGTAGAATTTCAGTGGACTCCTTATAATTCACTATTAAATATATAAGTGATTCACTGCGTTCCGAAAATCGGACCCTGTGTGGTATCTGTGGACTTGCTAGAGGCGGGACGCAATTCACCATAACCCTCGGCCGGATCGTGGAGCGCAGATAGTGAATGGGTATAGAAAACAGTGAATAATAAATGGTGATTAGTAAATAGTGAATAGTCAAGCTTAAATAGTGAATATTACCTACCAAGCGATCTCTTTCTTCTTTTTAAACAAGCGAAACTTTAACAATATTGACATTTTACATTCAAGCTGAACATGAAAATAGAATCTCGATACTTTTTTCGCTTCTGGGAAGCTGGGGCATATATTTTATCCAAACAGCCCTGGGTCTTTGATATGAATCTCCCATGGAGTAATGCGAACTATAGGGCCTAAGATGTTTAAGAGCTGAGACTAATGATTTCCCGAGTTTTTGGGCAAGGTGGTTGTACCATAGTTCTTGTGTAGATCTTCAATATGGAACACGAATTTTCCGGGCTTTACCTCATCGTAGTAGAATTCGTACCATGAGGTTAAAGCTGCGAGTTTGGGACCGGGAATATGAGAAATTGGGCTACGATGTAGTCTCCAGAAAATAGTGTAGGTCGTTTGAGCGACTGCTAAAGCGAGAAGTATTGCAATCAACCCCAAATTTACATTGCTCAAGAATCAACTCTATTTCGCCCTGAAAAGAAAAACAGAAAGGTCTTGCGGAATCACTGCGTAGATTACTGTGCTACCAGCACCAACATGTGACCAACACAGCAGTGGGGTAATTATATCGTTGGGCGACACGCTATGTGTGCATGGTTGGTTGGTAGGTTGGTCATCGCAACTGGTCCATAGAATCGCAATCTCACGTCACTTGCTCAGTTTTCTTCGAAAGGGAAGAATAGTAAGTCACGAATGTCAAGAAAGGCTATGGTGGAGTAGTGAAAATATCTGACTTTATATTCTTAAATCTAATGGTTTGACTCGGTAGAATTTGCATGCAAACACCACATGGCCATCTCAATTCTCACCTCCCAGGTTCCTCATCCTACTTGATTGCACAGCTCTATTGAAACAAACCTTTCGTTTCTGGAGCTAGCTCCGATAGGGAATGAGAATTATTTTGAGGCTCGAAACGCCGTCTCGAATCTTGGTGCTATTTGTTTATACTCTGTATATTAGCATTTCTCTTGCCGGATTCAGCCTTCGTTTTCGATCAAGTTCGTCTTGTCGTGAAGCATATTGGTCCATCAGAGTTGGAAAGGAGAAGGATTCCCGCTGCCAGTTTTGCTGTGTTGCATAATTCTCCATGGCATATTGTAGTTCGATCCAGTTCCAAATTGGTTTTGTGGGTGTTGGCGAGTACTCCTTTATGAAATGTTTGAAAGTCAAAAGGCGAAAGGAAGGCCAATTCAATTCATTCCACATGCCAAGATCGTTCAATTTCGTTATGTAGTAGTCCGCCGCCTCTCTTTCCTTTCTTGCAGCTTCTTGTAGTAATCCTGGGGTTACTCGATTCAACACGTCGTGAACAGCAGCAATAGCTTCGTACACTGTTCTCCTGATGACCTTGTTGTCTCCGCCGCCGTAGCAACGATCGATATACCGTTGAGGGAGGAATGTTCTCTGGCCAGATTTCTGCGTTAACATATAATGGATATTATTTATACTGTATTTTCGGTTTTCTATTCCCCACAGCCACAACCAGTTTTTGAAACGTCGTGAGTTGAGTTGATCGCTTAGGGACATCTTGATAACAAGGCGTGTTAAGCGATTTTGTAAATTTCTTTTTGTAGTAGGTGCGTGATTTCCAGTCCTTGGGGAAGTCGTGTTTATTGGTGATCAGTTTCTGTAGTTTCTGTTGATATTCTGAGTAGAGGTGATAGAAAGTGCTTATGGGAGAAGACTTCACTTTGATAAGACCTTCTAGTTGGAATAGCGTCCTTCGAGGAATACTGTGCCGCTGTGCGCAAAAATCATATTTTATGGCTTTACACCCCTTGCTGAACAAGTGAAAAAAATATTGCGAAGTCCATCATCTGAATCAGTTTAATGGCTACAATCTATTAAACATAAGAAATCTTTTGGTGAATAAGCGATTTGAGAGTACCAATAGGTTTTCAGATCCGTAGGTGGATCGTTTCTAAAGCCCCCACCCCCTTCCCACCCCACTCTTAAGCGAGGAGACTTACGATTTACAGCTTTAACACCTCACGAAGTCGTTCCGTTGTATTAGATCCTGTCACAAAATATTTGATTGTCCTAGTATACTTGATATACAAGGAATTGAAAATGTCAATTATCCTTGATTGATCGTAAGAATAGGTCAAATGTTCGAGGCTTTTGGGGTAATATTGTTTCGACCCAGAGGCATGCAAAGGCAATACCCAAAATCATTACAACCAACCAGATACCGGCACTCAATAGCCATAGGCGATACCTCCTTGAAGTTCGCTCGGGCTTTCGGATTTTTTCAGTATCCCTCCAGACCAGTTCCTAATCTAGCAGAGAAACACCCTGGAATAAGCTGGCGAAATATGGTCAAAATCCCTCACATTCTATCTCCCTTTTCATTTCTTTTTCTGTCACAGAATTTCTACCCCGTCTTTTTCCACTATCCCCATCGGTCGCGCCTATATCCTCTTTCCTCCCAGCCTCTCGAACTCCAGACACAGAATCTTCACCACAAGGAACTATCGTGGTTAGTAGCGTTAGGAGAGGTTAAATGGGTGTGATGACTCGAGGTAGATTGACTTTCATCTGTCATTCGTTGCCATTGTAATAAGCTTCCAAACTGACAATGCTAAAGGATGAGGATCCAGGTGTTTCTATATCTCGACCCCGAGTTTCAATTTATTCGATGTCTCACAAGGGAGCTTAGAGTTTGAGTGTTTGTTTTCCTATCACATTAGACGGTATCTTTTGTTACTTGGCATAGATTGTCTGGTTGTTGTGTAATTTGGTGTTCTTGTATTTCTCGTACGCGCGCCAAACAAAACTACCATCGCAGCACAGTCATAAACCCATAATCGATCTTGAGAATTATAAATCATCATAAAATCGCATTTCAAATCCACCCAAAGCAATGGGTCCAAGCTCCATAGCTCTCATCCTATCTTTAATGCACGATTCTTCTTAACAACCAAACCTCATTCCAATTAAAGCAAACCCTGCAGCCCCAACTGAGCCTACTACGAGCAGAAACCAACGCAAACGACGAAATGGAAGCAAAATTCCCCGTCCAATCTCCTCGTATTGTGACCAGCGCCAACCATTGACTCCTCTTAATACTCACGTCAAGCACAAACAATTACCCCTCTGCTCACTCCACCCCTTCCCATACCATAGAAACACGCCCATCTCCCCAAAATCCCATCCCTCTTCCCTTCCTAAACGCCCACAATCCCACTTCCCCACATCTCTAACTTCGCTCAACCTTCCACTCCATCTTCTTCCTAATCCCCTCCACAGTAGCATTTCGATCATACTTCGTTCGCGCCTTGGTGGCTGTAATGGTGGTGGTAGTGGTTCCAGTAGTTGCCTTCTCCCATGCGTTACCCGAAGATCCAGATCCGGATGTAGATGTGGACTTGTCGTTTGAGGCGGAGTGGGAATTCGAGGAATTGGGCTTGGAGTTGGAGTTGGAGTTGGAGTTGGAGTTGGAGTTGGAGTTGGAGTTGGAGTTGGAGTTGGAGTTGGAGTTGGAGTTGGAGTTGGAGTTGGAGTTGAAGTTGGAGTTGGAGGATTTGGAGGAGAAGATACGAGAGAAAAGACGCATTTTGAGGGATTTGTTGGTTGTTTGGGACTTTCGTGGTGTGGATGGGAGTGAAGAATTGCTTGAG
The DNA here is from genome assembly GCA_900536425.1 of Hymenoscyphus linearis. Classification (NCBI taxonomy): domain Eukaryota; kingdom Fungi; phylum Ascomycota; class Leotiomycetes; order Helotiales; family Helotiaceae; genus Hymenoscyphus; species Hymenoscyphus linearis. Next base: position 63,683 of record UNPR01000207.1, on the reverse strand, counting down.
AAGAGTGACATTTATGAAGAGAAATTGTTTGAATATGTACCTGCCAATTCAAAGATTTGTATGTGTATGTCTATACGTATTTCTGAGAAGATGAAAGGGAGAAAGAAGAAGAAGAAGAAGAGAAGAATAAATATCTTCCAACCTCTCATGTTTGCCTATGACTAACTCTTCTTCACCTTCACAATAACACTTTTGTCTTGTGTTCCTGGGACATTCTAACATTGTCGCAAATCAAAGCTTAAGCGAAAGAAAGTCAGGAGGTCGCAATTTTGACGTCACTGGCTATTTAAATGTGCTGTCGTGGTTGTTAAGCGAGTCCCATTGTAGGTATAGCACCACCCATTAACACAATACTAAAGACTACGACTCATTCTACAATACCATGGTTTTCAAAACACTTGGTTCTTGAAACAATGATTCTGATCAATAGTATAGGACTTATTTTATGATAATCAACTTACCAATTGTTTTGTATTCACTAACCAATCATGTAAGAAATCAACTGATTTCCTATAGCATTATCAAATTTCAGTTTCATTCCACTACTTTTATCACCTTACCTAATTCTTCGTATAGAAAATAAATCCCTAATGGTAAAAATGAACTAAAGGGACACAGTCTAGATATATACCTTATAACAAACAGAGAAATAAATTTATAGGTTCTAATTGAAAAAACTATATTTGTAATTAGTTTAGCAAATTACAGTTCTCTAAAAAGAGAAGGAAATCTTATTAAGAGAGCAATATCTAGAATATATATAAGTTTAGTTTTTCTGTTAAAAGAATTAAAAAATACGATCACAACTAAATTATTCTAAACCAAGAAAATAATTTAGTTAAATATACTAACTATAAATCAATAAAGAATTAAATAGGTTTGTTTTTCATCTAACCTACATTTATAGAATTAAAAATCCTCTAACATTCTTATGCAGTAAGATCTAAAAGATAATACTTAGAAAACACTAAGTCTATATACTTTCTAAATATCTATTATTTTAATAAGTTGTTCTAAATAAGTCAAATAATCTAATTAAAAGAGGAAAAAGTATAAATTCTAATAGAACTAGTTTTGCATTCTATTCATCTCAAGTAAGTCTAATAAAGTTAATATCCTTAAGCTTTTAAAGCAATATTGTTAGATATATATATATTTTATAGATAATATATATTTAAATACGGTTTCTTATAATATTAACTTTCCCTTGAGAGATAAAGAAAGATATAAAAACACACGCTATATTTAAAATACCTCACATCTTCTCTAAGTTGTGACTATAGACACAGGCATTGTTTAGTGTACATCTACAAGATAATATCGTGCCAACGAACCTAGCTACCACTAGTCAAGCGACTTGGTTATTGCAATGAAGGTAATAAATATGATCGGTATTCACTATAGCACCACACTTTTCATCTGCAAGTACTTGTGAACCAGCTTTGTCGCTTACATAAATTCACAAGAATAGAAATTGCTCTTCAATATCATAGCTATTAATTTATACTTGCTAAATACAACCAGTCTTCGTAACATCTTTACTTAGTAGCACTATATGTGAGGGCTCGAGTGAATGTGGTCACGTGTGGGTTTGTTGATTAAATGTGGTTACGTGTAGGTTTGTTAATTGAATGTAGTCACGTGTAGGTTTTTTGATTCGCTTAGTGAATGTGGTTATAGATGGAGCTGCTACCTCAACTAGCCTAATGGGGCATAGCGTGGATTCTTTGTTATAGACTATAAATAATAGCTAGCTCTAGGACTTTCTTAGAAGGCTCGCGATTAATCTTAACCTTATTCTAGAGTAGTCTTTTATATACTCCTAGTGATTCCCTAATATATTAATCGCCTTCTTCCGAATCGAGTTCGACTTAACCTAGTCGTCGTACTCGCTATGTCTTTCCCTCCGAATATAACTTATAAGGAGTTCGGTGCTCTGTTAGCTATAGCTTCTAAGCATTCCGACCTTGTCGTACTCCTTAACTTTAATAACAATTAGTTTATTTGAGTGTTTACTAACCTTACTACCTCCCTTTGACAGTCGCGAACTAACGCCGAGAATCTTAATGTCTAGAACTAACTTTATATTAATAAGGTTAGTATACTTTAGTTATAGGTCTAGGGACTTATCGATTAATCTAATTAAGTTATAGACCTTTAGGTTTAAGTTATAGGTCTTTAAGATTAACTTAACTAAGCCGCGAGCTAAGTTACAGGTCTTTAGGGCCAACTTTAGTTGTATACCGATTAGACCGATTAGGTTACGAATCTTTAGAATTAAGTTACAGGCCTTTAAGGCTAAATTAGGGATTACTAAGGCTAGATTTAACAGCTCTCTACTGCTAGTTCCTTGGATGCTTAAGCTTAGATTACGGGTCTATAGAACGATATCGCTACTCTTTAAGCTAAAGTTATACGCGAGAAGGGTTTGGCGGTCTACTTTTAGAAGTTAAGTATAGGTAGTAATACTAGTAGTAGTGGTAGTTCCTCCTTAAAGCGCTACCGAGATCCTCTCCCTTTCGGTAGTAAGGACCGACACAAGCCTACCGATTTATAAAGCTTTATTTAAGACGTTAAGATTAAATTAAGTATAAATGCCGATTAGTGGTCTACCGAGCCCGAGCGTATGAAGTTTGTGCTCGGTTACTTAGAAGGAAACGCGCGCCGACACTTCGATCGATATCTTACTCCTAATACTACTTTTAAGGTAACTATAAGTTCTATCTTATAGATGTTCGACTATTTAACATCTACTTATAGTAATAAGTTTAGCCGAGAAACAGCTATAAAGTTACTTTTAAGTAAGAAGTAAGGACAACGTAATACTATTAAGTTCTTACTTAAGTAGGTCGGTTTAGCATCGGAGGCTAAGGTAGAAGGATTTATTATAATATCTATTTTAAAGGCCGCCCTTTACCCCGAGGTACACCGTTAAGTTTTAAGTAGAGGCGGTTATTTAGAGAATATTTAGTTAGATAATATAATTAAGTTAGTTAAGACTACTTATAACACTTACTTAGCCCCTTTAGGACCCGGTTACGCTAAGAAGGGTGCTACTGTTATAGTAGTCCTATAATCCGCTCGGTCTATTCCCGCCGCCGCTACTACTAGTAACCCTATAGAGATCGACGCTGCTCGGGTTAGTACTACTAAGCCTGTTTAGACTTAGAAGTTTGTTAATAAGAGACAAATTCCGCGTAATTAAGATAAACGTAAGGCTTACTAAGAGTTTTAGTTTAAAAACAATTTATACTTCTACTGTTCTAGCGACAAGTATATAAAGACCGCCTACCTAGCTTTAAAGGTAAAGGAAGATAAGAAGAAGGAGGAAGAGAAGAAGTTAAATAAGAGAAAAGTCTAGTCTCTAGTAATAGTCGCCCCTAGAGACAACGAACAAAGAAGATAAACTTAGTATTATCGTTATTAGAGGAAAGATAGAAAAATGTAATAGAGATTCTATATAGGTTATTAGATAAAAATAAGAACCTAACTTTATCTACATACTCTCTACTTAACTCTGGCGCTTCTACCGAATGTTTTATTAATTCTAATTTTACATAAAAACAAAGATTCTTATTATACCCCCTCTCCCGACCCCGCCGATTATAAACTGTTGATAGTACCCCCTTGTATACTAGGGATATTACTTACGTCGCTGTCCTAGACCTTTAAGTCGGTAAGTATATCGACCGAGATTAACGATTCTATATTACTAAATTAGCCTCTTATAAGGTTATTTTTAGTAAACCCTAGCTTTTAAAACATAATCTAGTAGTAGATTAGAAAGCTAATAAGATTACTTTTACGTCGACCTTTTATACTAAGTCCTACCTCTTAAAAGGTTTAACTAAGCTGGTTGTACCTACGCGGGACTTATATACTTATGTCCCTCGCCGAGTTAGTACTACCGTATTCTAGACTCTTATAAAGATAGACCATTCTAAAGTTTTTAGCCTCTTAATTTATAAAATCGATTAGCGTCTTAAAGTCTTAGGCTATAAACCTAAACTTAAGGATGTTGACGCTCGTCTTTATTTAGCTTAAATAGACGACGGCATCTTAGGCTACGAACGTACCCTAAAGTTTATAGACTAGTATTTAAACGAAGACTCTCGCCGAACCCCTTTTACCCTTGTTAAGGACGTTCCTACAGACTTTAATATATAATTTGTTAAGTAACGCGTTACTTCTATATACCTCGCCGGGGTTAGTATAGACGATATTTAGAAAGCCCTTTACCTATAGAAAGTTGTCGACCTAGAACTACTTCTACTAGGCTATTTAAAGCCGTTCCTCCCTATTTTTAGCTAGACAGATGCTAACTCTTTACTACCTCACCGGGACTACGATATCTATATCGAGCTTAAGGAGGGAGTAAAACCCCCTTATAGACCCCTATATAATATGTCGGCTGACGAGCTTTTAGTACTCTATAAATACCTTAAAGAGTAGCTTAATAAAGGATTTATTCGTACTAGTATTTTACCTACTACTTCTCCTGTCCTGTTTATTAAGAAACCTAGTAGCGGCCTCCGGTTTTACGTAGATTACCGACGGCTTAATAATCTCTCTATTAAGAATCGGTACCCTATTCTACAGATTTAGAAGACTTTATAACGCTTAAGTAGAGCTAAGTACTTTATAAAACTTAATGTTATTACAGCGTTTAACCGTATCCGAGTTAAGAAGGGTGACAAGTGGCTTATAGTATTTAACACTTGTTACGGCTTATTTAAGTCTCTCGTTATACCCTTTAGGCTAACTAATACGCCTATAGTTTTTTTAGGCCCGGATTAACAAGGTTTTACGTCCCTTTCTAGATATCTTTTATACCGCTTACCTAGACAATATTCTTATATTCTCGGACGATTTACTCTCCTATCGCTCTTATGTAAAACAGGTCCTTGCTGACCTTTAGGAAGCCGGGTTGTAGTACAATATTAGGAAGTGTAAATTCGAAGTCACTAGTGTTAAGTTCCTTAGTATGATTATTACTATAAACGGCGTATAAATAGACCCTAAGAAAGTCTCTACTATTATTAACTAGTCTACTCTATCTTACCTTAAGGACCTCTAAGCTTTTATCGGCTTTATAAACTTTTACCGACGCTTTATTAAGGGGTTTAGTAAGATAGTTAAACCACTTAATCTTCTCTTTGTTTAGGGTGTTTAGTAGGATTAGAATAAAATATATAATATAGCGTTTTAGACTTTAAAGGACGCTTTTGTTTTAGTACCTACTCTAGTTTATTTTAACCCTAAGAAGGAGATCGTCCTAGAATGTAATACTTCGGATTATATTATAGCCGTAGTATTGTCCTAGTAGTATAACAGCGTTCTTTACCCTATAGTATTTATATCTAAAACCTTTAACCCGGCGGAATATAATTATAAGATTTACGATAAGGAGCTGTTAGCTATTGTTCGTGCTTTCGAAAGCTAGAAGTCTGAATTATATAGTATAGCTTATCCTATTATAGTAATAACCGACTACTCTAATTTAAAGTACTTTATAACAATAAAGGACTTATCTCGGCGACAGGTTCGCTAGAGCGAGTTTCTCTTAGAATTTAACTTTGTTATTAGCCCTCGGAAAGGAGCGAAGCACCGGAAGCCAGACGCTCTTACTCGACTTTCTTAGGACCTCCCTAAGGATAGCACCGATCCCCGTCTATAGTACTAAAAACAAGTACTTTTAAAGCCTCGGAACCTACTTCTTCTGTCCTCCGCTAAGTTAGATAATAATAAGACAGATAATTATAAAGTTATAAGACTCTTCGAGGACAGGTATAGTATAGACGAGTCTAGAACCGAGTTAGACCCCTTTTAGAGACGAATTAAGACCGAACTTAATTAATATAATTATACGCCTTACTCGAAGGAAGTCTCCTTATCTAAATATATAATTAAGGATAATAGACTTTACTTCTAGGACCGTCTTTATGTCCCTAATATAGAACTCCGAGTATAGCTTCTATAAAGAGCTTACGATTCCGTCGAAAGTAGTTACCTTAGAAAAAATAGGTTACTTAAGTTAGTCTCTTGGTTTTATTAGTAGCCTCGTGTCTCTTTGAATATTAAACAGTTTTATAAGGCTTACGAGAATTGTACTCAGAATAAGCTCTCTTAGCTTAAATACTAAGGAGCTTTAAAACCTTTACCTATACCGACTTAGCGGTAGAAGGATCTCTCTATAGACTTTATTAGGCCGCTTAAAGAGGTAGACGGCGCTAATTCTATTATAGTAGTCTATAATAGACTTATAAAGGATCGTCACCTATTTCCTTGTTATAGCACTATAATAGCCGAAGACTTAGCGCGGTTATTTCTTTATATTTAGAAACTCTATAGTCTACTTGTTGCGACGTGGGACAAGTGAATAACAAAGGATAGTGAGACAGGTTCTAAAGGATAGTGAAACAGGTTCTAAATGTGGCAAAGGATAAGTGAACAGGTTCTATATGTAGTATAGCTCAGTACTGGCGGTCTGTTTTAGCACTGACGGTCTGACGAGGCCACTAGTAAACGCCACTAAATATCCTACTATATAGTTAAGTAGCTAGACGTCCTAAATTCTATATCTTTTATTATTTAAACTATCTAGGACATAACAGTCTTTTACTAACACTGATCAGTAAGCGCGTACAGATCAGAGACTGTATTTCGATCAGATACTCGTAACGCAAGTTATTAAGTATTTACAAACGAAAGTCGGTTTTTAAACCAAGTACAATCACCACCCAGCTTTGAAGAGTATTCAGAAGGCCTGGCATTCGCTGTCCAGCACCGGAAAAATACTACCGAGGAACGTAATACTAGTATTCGCTGTCTAGGAACCACAGAATCAAGCTTATTTACCAACTGCCAACTTCCTGTTTAGGAAAAACAACAACAAATTTCCTGATTAAGAACGACAACACTATAAGAACGACAACACTATAAGAACGACAACACTATAAGAACGACAACACTATAAGAACGACAACACTACAAAAACAACGACATCATGTCCCGTACCCAGAAAGAGGAGGACACCGACCTTGTCAATCTTTGTACCGACAACTACGTAGAGGCAAACGCACCCATCGACGAAGAATTATAGGAACTATTTTAAGAGGACTTCGAGGACTTTACTACCAAACGCTTCGATGACGTAGGACAAAATACTACCGGCAAACTACAAAGAGCACTTATAAACGGCGGAGTCTATATAGAAATAGACTATAGAGTAATAAAATTGCCAGAAGCACTTATGGCCGCCTTAGAGAGTGTCTCAGAACCTTTATGGCCACCGGCTTATATAGTAACATTTAAACTCAGTCGAGGCAGTAACTGTAGATCCGAAACCGTCAAGAATATCGTAAAGACGTGTAGAGAAGACCCGGACAAGATTAAAGTAATAGAAAACATTCTTATTTAACAATAACAAGCAGCATAAACCAGCAGTGGTGGAAGTGGCAGTGGCAGTGGTGGAAGTGGCGGTGGAAGTGGCGGTGGAAGTGGAAATACAAACAACCCCAGACCTTAAACAACAACTTAAACAACAACAATAATAAAGACAACCCCTGATTTAGCACTTGTAGTGATCGACAGATCAGTAAAACCACCCTTACAGTATGTACAACAACTTAGCAACGTCGCTAAGTCGTATATAGAAGATATAAAATACGATAGTACAGGGAGCTTTAACGTGAAGCTCTACGAATTTATCGAAGTGTGTATACGGTCAGGTGTACCCGAATCCGAATACTACTTAGTCTTTCCAATCATGCTGAAGGGTTTAGCCCTAGGCTTTTACGCTTTAAATATTAGAGGAAAGAACTACACATATGACGAAGGTGTCGAATTAATATTAAACAGATTCGAGAGCCGGAATAAACAGTAGTACAATATGGTAGGATGGGAAGCTGTAAACCTTAAGTCTATTTAAGCTAAATACCCTAACGAAAGAGAATCTAAATGCCTAGAAATCTTATTTAATAGACTAGCGACTTTACGCCACACTTTACACCTAGACTTCCGATCTAATAACTTCGTAGCTCAAAAGCTTATACAAGTATTAAGCGGACATCCAGCACTCGCAGCTATATGTGGCGATGCTCCTAAGAGACTTCCGGACTTTTAAAACAAGCTTAGCGGCAACTTAATAGCATGGGAATCAGCAAGTAAGAATCTAGCTGCGTTCTAAGGCCCAGGAAACTCTCTTGTTCCATACTAATATATAAACTAAGAACATTAAGATTACGATCATTAAGCCTACGATCATTAAGACCACGATTACGACGATTCGTAGAATGACCAGTTTTTTATCAACCGCCGATATTATAACAACAACAGAAATGGCAACGGCAATAACGGCAACGGCAATAACGGCAACGGCAGTTATCGAGGGAACTATCGAGGGAACTATTGAGGGAGGAACTTCAATCACTTCTAAGGAAACAACAGACGATTTGGCTTTAGACGAAGCGGAAATAGAAACCTAAAGAGATACTTTATTTGTAAGAAGATTAGATGCTTAGTACGATACTACGATGCCCCCGCCGATATAGATCGACGACGAGACGTTCGAAGTCGATTTAACAATTGTACAAACAATAGATATACCGATAGCAAAGCCTTCGCCACTTTCCTACTTAAATACGAGGGAGAACTAGATAGCGAACATGAACCAACCGCCGCTATGACTACCTACGAACCCGTCTCAGAACAAATGGCTTAAGATATCGAAGATAAAGACTTTTAAAACGATTAGACTTATCTTGTCGACAGTAGCGATTGTATAGGAGGTGTATAATAGATGACCGAGAGTGGCGATATCTTATATAAGGAGGTATAAGAGATTATACAACAATTGTGTATATTAGCGACTAGGTATAAGATCGATATCCTTTAGAATATAGCGAATAAAGATTTCGTGCTCGATATAAGTACAGAAGGAGATACGTAGTATATCATTTCGTAGAAGCGATATCTACCTAAGTTTTAGTTCGGAGTTTTAATCGACACCGGAGCCTCTAGAAACTCAACTGTCGGATACGATTAATATATCGTATATAAAGTACAATTCCACGAAGTAGAAATCGACACTTCTACTAAAGGAAAGGTGAAGATATTAGGCGTAGGAAGAGGAACTCTTATAAATATCGGAACTATAACTGTCGAATCACTCATCGGCACTATTAAATTTCACGTAATGTAAGCAGATTTACTATTCCTGCTCTACTTATAGGATATAGACAAACTTTAAGTGTTCGTAGAAACAGTTAACAACACGCTTATCTAAAGACTTCCGAATAGATCTATAAATTAAGTTCCGATTACTCGGCGAAATAGTTACCCTTAGATGACCTAGGGAAAGGCGAACGATAGGAAAGACGCTAAGATATATCTTTAAGACGATGACCTAGCTATAAACGGTAGAGTACGAGTCCTTATAGAGAATGACATACGTCGACTACACTGTCGATTCGGACACCTATTAGTTCGTAAACTTTACGATTTACTATCAGCTGTAGGATACGAGAATATCGATATATCATTCCTTAAACAGCTTCGCAAATTTTATAACCACTGCCAGCGCTTCGGGGCCTCGCCTGGTAGATTTAGATTTACTATCTACGATACTGCGGAATTTAATTTTAATGTTTTAGTCGATATATTCTTTATAGACGACAAGAACAAGAAAGAACTAGTTATCTATTTAATCGACGAAGCAATAACCTTTACGTAAGTAGCTTAGTGCCTAAAACCTATAGATTCTTATAACACGTAGGAGACTATTAAAAGGCTCTAGAATCTACTTTACTATAGAGCCCCCGATTTTATCACGTACGACGTCGGAACAAACTTTATAAGTAAAGAGTTCCAAATGCTAGCTCGATCCTACGGATTACAAGTAATCGAAGTCCTAGTAGAAGTACACTGGTCGATTAGTATGGTAGAACGATATTACGGCCTACTCCGAAGAGCTTATTATATTCTCTTACGAGAGCTTCCTCACATTGACTGAGAATTAAGACTATAATATATTGTTAAGATTATGAATCGAACAGCTAGTCCAAACGGCCTTGTGCTAGAACTGCTAGTTTTCGGACGTTATTCTCGTATGTTCGAAACAGACTTACTATTAGCTGATTATTAGTAAAGAGCCGAAGCAGTATAGAAGGCATATACTGAGCTTAGGAAGTGTAAGGCAAACCGAAAAATTAACGATACTCTTAACACTAGAAATGGCCCGACGTCATACCTACGATATCTAGAGCTATTATCTCTAGTTCTAGTATGGCGTGAAAAGAAGTATAAGAAGACGAAGGGATAGAAGGGACCGTATTTATTCATAGGAATTGACGAGTATAAAGTCGTAACTGTCGATACTAGCAAGAAGGAAAAGAAATTTAGATCAACTTAAGTAAAGCTATACAATATCGAAACCCCAACCCTAGACAAACTAGTTGAACTAGAGCTAATTCTAATCCCTGAAGATCTTCCGATTTAAAACACACGTACGCTTCGATCAGCAGTACGAACAACCAGCGCTCAGCAAGCAGTACAACTAGGAACTGAAACAAACAGCGCCCAGCCAGCAGTATAGCCAGAAGCTACTGTACTACCTAAGCGAGGACGTGGAAGACCTCGAAAGAACTTTATAGTACATGCCGAGATATTAACTGCAGAGACACCAAGTATAGAATGTTTCTTGAATATAACACCAGCGGATCGAGACTACGGAGATCTATCCGAAGCCGATATCAAGGAAATATTGGGTATCGAAGTAATAAAGGTGTACGATGTTGTCGACGAAGTAGACGTACTACAAGACACACGTATCTTTAATAGTAAATTCATTCGTATAAAGAAGGATATAGGAGACAAATCGAGACTTGTTGTACAAGCCTAGGGAGACAATAGAAAGGATTTAGTACTAACATAGTCGCCTATAATTCAACGAATATCACTCTGAATTATGTTGAGTATGTTTATTACGCTCTACCGAGAAGGCAATAGTAAACACGGAACAGCGGCTATAACCCGGCTCATTCTTAGAGATATTTCCCAGGCGTATACTCAATCAGGAACCCCGCTAGCACGCCCGATATATGCCCGACCACCAAAGAACCCAGCTATTCCATGGTTAAGCAATTTAGTTATGAAGTTTAAAATCCCACTATACGGTATTCCAGAAGCCGGAAATCACTGGCTGGCAAGATACCTACGATACCTTAAAGAACAACTCGGCTTAACCGAATCAACCTATGACCCCTGTCTGCTACATACTAAATGCGACAAGGAGATCGTTTTGGCTAGTCTATAAGTTAACGACACCCTATATATGTACAACAACGCTTTTGTCGAAAAGGAAGCTAAAGAGATTAAGAAAGCAGGCTTCTTACACAAGGAACTCGAGGAGCTAACAATGAACAAGCCACTGAAGTTTAATGGAGCTAACATATCCATAAGCCGAAACAACACTGGAAACCCTATTTTAAAGCTGAGCTAAGAGAACTAGATTAAGAACTTAGACCTTATATAAACTTATTCTATTACAATTAAAGTAGGAAAGACAGACAACAAGACAAAGGAATCTACACCTAAGGATCAATATACTCGTTAAAGAGCACGTGGCGCCTATATTAGCACAGTTTCTCAGCTAGAAGCGGCTTTCGATTTGTCATACGCAGCACAGACTAAGGAGCCTAAGCAACTTGATATTCAACAACTAAATAAGCGAATTCAATGGCAAAAAGACAACGCCTAGCGTAGATTAAACTTTGCTAGACTAGACTATAACTCGCTCGAGATTAGAGTGTTTATAGACGCCGGCTTCGCTAATAACAAAGACTATTTAAGCTAAATTAGATACGTAATTGTACTTATAGACAACACAGGGAAAGCTAATATTATCTACTAGAGCTTAACAAAGTGTAAGCGAGTTACACGTAGCGTACTAGCTTCTGAATTATACGCTATAAGCCAAGGAGCCGATATCGGAATCTCGGTTAAAACGACTATAAATCTAATTGTAGATTATCGTATTCCTCTTAACATCTACACCGATTCGAAGTCTATATACAACTATATTACCAAGCTCGGAACCACAAGCGAGAAGCGTCTAATGATCGATATACTCGCTATAAGGCAATCATACGAGGAACGCGATATCGACAGTATATAATAGATAGACGGTAAGAGTAATCTAGCTGACGCTATGACTAAGGTAACTAAAGTTAATAGAGTATTAAAGGACCTAATCGATACTAATTATATCGAGATTAAGAAGAATGGATGGGTGGAAAGAGACTAAGGACAAGAATCACTTTTGGGTTACTATTTACTCTTTTAAAGTATACCTAGTGTTACGACGTAGGACAAGTAAATAACAAAGGATAGTAAGACAGGTTCTAAAAGATAGTGAAACAGGTTCTAAATGTGGCAAAGGATAAGTGAACAGGTTCTGTATATAGTACAGCTCAGTACTGGCGGTCTGTTTTAGCACTGACGGTCTGACGAGGCCACTAGCAAACGCCACCAAATATCCTGCTATATAGTCAAGTAGCTAGACGTCCTAAATTCTATATCTTTTATCATTCAAACCATCTAGGACATAACAGTCTTTTACCAACACTACTAGATTCTATTATCTCCGATCGTAGTTCGCTATTTGTAGCTACGTTTTAGAAAGCTGTCTATACTAAGCTTTAGATTAACGTTTAACTCTCTACTACTTATCACCTAGAAACGGATAGGCAGACCGAGATCGTTAATAAGGCTCTTAATTAGTTCCTTCGTTAATATGTTAATTTTATATAAGACAATTAGGTAGAACTGCTGCCTATAGCGGAATTTTCTATATAGAACGTAGTTAATAGTTCTACTAGTATGTTACTATTTTTCGCTAATTATAGCTATCACCCTCGGATAAGCTTTAGACTACCTATTTTAGTACTAGCTATAGCCTCCCGGCCTGTTAAATTAAGCGCGAAACAAGGCTCTACTTTTGTTTATAAAATAGAGGATATTCTAGGCCACCTACGTACTAATTTGTTAGCTACTCGGGATAAGATAGAATAGTTCGCTAATAAGACTCGAGCTCCTACGCTAGCGTACCGAGTTAGTAATATAGTATTACTAAGTACAAAAAACCTTACTTCTACGCGCCCTATCCTAAAATTCGACTCTAAGTTTATTAGCCTATTCCGAGTACTCTAAGTAGTTAGTTCTTACTCGTATAAGTTAGAATTACCCTTCGAGTTAGAAGAAATTCATCCGGTGTTTTATATTAACCTATTACAACCTACCGCGGGTATTCTACTACCTAGACAGGTTAACCTACTAGCTCTACCCGTTACTATTAACGTTGACGGTAACGTTTTATAGGCTGTTAATAAGATATTAGACTCTCGAAGAGTCGAGGGCGAATTCTAGTACTTAGTTCGGTAGAGAGGTTACGATCCTGACTCTAACACTTAGGAACCTCTATATAACGTTGTGTCTTTAGCTACTTTATCTATTACTATATTTAAGAAGCGGTTTCCCCGGAAGGTTAAGCCTACTCGTATAGAGATTACATAGGCTCTTTAGGACCGTGTTTAGTCTTAAGACGCTGATTTATAATATATTTAATAGAGTAAGGAGGGACTATATATAAGGGCTCGAGGCTCGGGTGAATATAGTCACGTGTAGGTTATTAATTAAATGTAGTTACGTATAGGTTATTAATTAAATGTAGTTACGTATAGGTTTGTTGATTCGCTTAGTAAATGTGGTTATAGATGGAGCTGCTGCCTCAACTAGCCTAATGGGGCATAGCGTGGATTCTTTGTTGTAGACTATAAATAATAGCTAGCTCTAGGACTTTCTTAGAAGGCTCGCGATTAATCTCAACCTTATTCTAGAGTAGTCTTTTGTACGCTCCTAGTGATTCCCTGACACTATACTCCATCTATCTAATTTTATCTTGACCTAAGGAACCATCTCGCTACTCTAGAATATTTCGAGTGAAGATTTAGCACACAAAATTTCACTTCTCCGTTCTAATATTGGTTTGAAAGATATGCTTGAAACTAGCCCTATGATTGCAGACCTTCAAGCGTGTACAATATATAGGAGAGGTACTAGGACGTGGCTTGACCTCTGTTACTATACACTTAATACCAACTTGACGATTGCACGTTTTCGTCATTTCTAAAGGTTAGAAGGAATAACTAATACTGGGAAAGATTGAGAGGGGACTGATAACCTTCTTTAATCCCCAAGGTGCTCTGAAACCCCAATTGATTGGGATCGTACGCTCCTGTATCATTTAGGTTCAGTCTTGGTTTTGTGACTTGAGTGCTTGGAGCCAAGTACTTACTTTGTAGTCCCGAGTCCTACGTTTCTTCAAAATGGTGTATCATTTTTATAGTAATAATATGGGAAGTGTTGGCTGTGGGGTAGTAGTATAGTTACACTTGAATTCTGTTACAGTCTCTCGCTTTATTCACCAGGCAGTGGTTTTACCTGAAATTCACTGTCGAAAAAAGTAGTGAATCTTTTGCTTTTGAAGTAGGGTCAACCCATTTGAGATAACCTGGAACTTTACTATACTAGACAAGTTGCTGTTCACATGTAGACTCTGACACCTCTCGTACTGAGGGAATATAGATATAGACGTTTCAAATTTAGTAAGGCATGACATGAAACATAAACTGTCTCTAACACAGAGCAATATCCAGAGCTACGCACATAATATACTGACCTAAATTCGATTACTAGAAACTGTTGAACCTGAGTTCGTGTATTTAACCGATCCAGAAGAACTGGTGATGGCCACAAAGAGATTATCCCAAGCTCAAACATACAACTCCACCGGCCATCCCAAAGCCTTACACTGTCCCAGATCCGTGAAGCTCACCTGCTGACTAGGCCACTCCAACCGTCTAACTCCCAATCCCTCACTCACAAGCGGTCCCCACTCACCCACAGCATCTAATTCCCTCAACGTATCCACAAAACCTCTCGCCTCCAAAAACCCTCTCTCAGGATTTGGATTATAAGTCCTCGCAAAACTAGCCCAAGAATCAAGAACGAACTGCGAGAAAAGGAGATCATTCTCATCTCTCAACGGGAACCCGTTGTAAGCGAGGGTACCAAAGACGTATAAGATTTCGCCAGAATGGCACTTGAAGTACTCATGACTTGGGTCACCATTAGGATGAGATTCCGTCACGGGAGGCTGGCAAACTGGCGCATTAGGGTTGTATCCTGGTGGTTGGTAAGAGCGGTTGAATTCGTAAAAGTACTGAGTTGGTGCGAAAACATTGTTGAGGAGACCGGCGTATGCGGATGCTTGGTCGAAACACCGGAAGATAGTGTCGGTTGCAACGCGGGAGGTGACGTTGAATACATTCAGCGTGTCGTTGGAGCTACTGGGGATAGGGAATAGTCCTGACTCAATGACCACTGAGGTGTTGAAGCCGGTTGCTGTTATAGCTGTGGAGAGGTTTGATGTTTGGATGTAGCTTGTGATTGCACCTCCATCGTCACGCATCAGACCTTGGAGAAGATGAACGTCTGAGAGAGATCCTTGGGCAGATGAGTCAAGCAGTAATTTATCGGTTGTGAGATAGGTACCGTCAATTACAAGATATCTCGCTGAACCACCCAGCCTAGATAATGTCGCAGCGGGAATGGCACGAAGACATTCAACTTGAGAATAAGCTGTGGTGCAGTTGGTCAACTCCAAGATGGGCTTTGCGGTGGTAGTCACTTCTTGGTCGATTGTCATCCACGAAGAATAGGTTGTACCATACCCTCCAGCTCCAAGATTACTCATAGGTATCGCAGCCTTGAACTTTCCCTTTGCCTCGGGAGAGGCCAACATTGCACGAACAGCTGCAGCACCCGCTGATTGTCCAAAAACAGTGATGCGTTCTGGGTCACCACCGAAATTCTGGATATTTGCTCTGACCCAGTCAAGGGCATTAATAGCGTCGCCCAGACCATAATTGCCATTGGTGTTTCCATCATTGAGAGCTAAAAATCCAAATGAACCCAAGCGATAATTGCATGCGACCATTACCACATCCCCTCTAGACGCAAGATTGCCGCCATCAAAAGTTGGATCGTTGGCGGTACCGCTTTGAAAAGCCCCTCCATGAATCCATAGCATCACGGGTTTAAGGTCACTGGAAGGGGTGCCGCCATGCGCAGCTGCAGGCAAGAATGGACTCCAGATATTCAAGAATAAACAATCCTCGGAGCCTCCGGACGATTGCACACATTGTGATTTGTAGGAGGTAGCAGACACATTTTGTTCGGTTCCCTTGTATGGCGTTGAGTGTGTAAAGCGTTGGGGCTGCGGGGCGAATCGCACACCCAGGAAACGGAAACTTAGCCGATCGCGAAAGCTAATTTCCATGTCAACGGCCGCCGAGACGCGAGAGCTGCAAGGGACAGAACAGCTACATACCCTGTAATATATTCATTATTGGAATGAACCGTCACCTGCCACCTGAGAGATGGATCCTGGCTGGTGAGATTTGCAAAAGGGGCAGATTGCGTGCAGAGAGCTGGGAGAAGCGAATCTGGACTAAAGGTTGGAGAGGACTCGGTAATGTCTGATATACAGCCTTGGCCATCGATTGCTCGTGCTGCTGCCCCTGTGTCCGAGGAAGGGGGGAAGGGAGAGGAAGAGGAAGCAATCCAATACAGCTGTTCTAAGGGGTATTTGCCCTGGAAGGTCAGGTAATCAAGAGCAGCTTGAATACTAGACGCACTCGTCTCTGGAGACCACAGACTCTCTCCCAGTTCCGCACAGCCCGACGCTGCCGATTCTTGGGATCTCGCAGTGATGAGTATCACTGCCGAGTTCGCAGAGGGAGAGGAACCTCCCGGTCCTGAAGTCAGTTAGCTTTGACATGATGACATGAAGGCTTTTCAGATTCAAGGATGGGGGCTTAATCACCAGCTAAATCATTGCTGGCCAGAATGGAGAGATCCGAACTGAGAGAATTTGGAGAGGGAATTGCTTGGATTAGTTGAATGACGGTGACCACAATAATCAACCATTTGGAGAGCATCTTTTCTGGCTCGACCACCACGTCCGCGTCCGCGTCCGCGTCCTGGAAAGGGAACAGGAGCGGTGCCTCCTTTCAAGATAAATAACTCGAGTTAGAGTTCAACACTTCACTCCTTGGGTGTGATACGGGTATCAAATGACGGAGACGGAGACGGGGAAGACGGAAAAATCAAAAATAACCTACATTTCCCCACAAACAACAGAGTTCCGGATCATCCTTTGGAGATTGGGAATGGCGCTGGCACTCGCGCTGGCATTGGAACTGGCACTGGCACTGGCACTGGGACGGAGATGGGGACGGAGACTGGGACTGGCATGGCACTGGGACTGGTACTGGCACGGTGAAAGATACTTTTCCATACCTACGGAGTACTGTTGTCCACGGGTGCAGGTGCTGCGCTGCGCTGCGCTGCTCTGGGTGGGGCGGGGACCGTCCCTGCAGCGGATAAGTGGACAGTGCCGGCTGAATCGCTTAATTGATCGCCCGTCCCAGGTTTTCCTAGAAGTCTAGGTACGACGTAGACTGGTAGAGTACGGAGTACGGAGTATCGATCGAGAAAAGTTGGAGTGGGTGAAAAATAGATGTGAATTTGCTTTATTGCAACGTTGACGATGACTTTGAAGTGGTGCTGTAGAGAATTAGAGGAATGGCAAAAGGGCATTCACGATCATGGTCTGGTACTGATACTCATCCAACAATAGCCAATAGCCAGTAGCCAGTAGCCAGTAGCCAGTAGCCAGTAGCCAGTAGCCAATAGTCAATAGCCAATAGTCAATAGCCAATAGTCAACAGCCAACAGTCAACTTTGGCATGATGGTACGCATACCGAGTATAGGTACTAATACCCAATTGTAAGCGGTACCAGTAGTATTGCCAGTACCAGTACCAGTACCTTCCCTTTGCTGGCACCGTAGATGTAGAGTGTATGAGAATAATTGAGTATCTGCTGGTAACCGACAATTAGGATCGAAATGGCAGCAAACGGTAGCAAATGACCATGCCATGTCATGTATAAAATCAAGGTATATTCGAGTAATTAATAAGAGAGAAGGGAGAGAAGGGAGAGAAGGGAGAGAAGGGAGAGAAGGGAGAGAAGGGAGAGAAGGGAGAGAAGGGAGAGAAGGGAGAGAAGGGAGAGAAGGGAGAGAAGAGGGTGAGAGATAGTTGATGAGGTTCAGATACCTAGTAGCCATGCTCGACCATGCTCGACCATGCTCGAGCCATACTACTGTAGTGTAGCTACCACAGCCTCTACCGAGACATAGGGTAACCCCAACCCTAATTCATGCCCAACGCTACTGGTCTGATTACTTGTAGAAGAGAAAGTACCGAGTAATCGGAAAAATGAATAACGAAGCTATCGTCATCTCTCCTGAGTTTCATATTCATGCTCGTCGTGGCCCCAGCTTCCTCCTCCGTAGGTGCCTCCGTATAAGGTGGGCGTTAGCGACCCTCTGGTGTAAAATCGGAAAATCGGCTTTTGGACTTTTAGTGCGCGCACCACCTAAATTAGTATGGGGGAGTTACTAGTCGCACTACCACATATTTGGAATATATACGTATTATAGTCAAGGGAATATCGATATAAGGCTATTCGCAGGTACTAATTTTATTTATTTTCGACGATTTATAGTGTTGTTATATCGTAAAAACAGTAAAAAACAGTGAAGTGTTCTATAGAATCCCCTACTAAAACTACTACTAAAACTACTACTAAAGTCTGGGAAAGTCTTTATATTAGTCGAATTGTTATTTACTCTTTAGGAGGTCTAGGTTTAAAATAAACACTACTTCTAGCGTTACTAGGTTGTTCCTCTTCCTCTTCCTTATTAGGTTCGATATACTTATATCGTCCGAATTTATCTCGAATAGCCTTTCTATTCTTATCTACTTCTACTACTACTTCTGTATTTACTTATACTTCGCCGCCGGCATCTCTTAGTCTAGATCCTATCTCTTTAATTATATCTATTACAAGTGTCTTTATAAGCTCGATTAATTTATTACCGCCGACGGGGGTATAAGTTCCTTAACTTGACGACCATCCTCTTTACAAGCCTTATAGAGAGCGTCTCGAAGGTATAGATAGAACTTAGTATAAGGTTAATTAACCCTAGCTCGAATCTTATCTAATAAATCGAAGTCCTCGTTACCGTCACTTATCTAGGCCTCCTTAATCTCGTCGTAAAGCTCGCGGGTTTTTTTATCTAGATATTTAATATTATTATAGAAAGCTACATCCTACTATATATCCTACTATATATCCTACTATATATCCTTGTTCGCCTTGCCTAAATAATCTCGAGCATTATCCTCTAGATAATCGTACAGTTCGTTAGGCTTTCCTTACGCGACATCCCACTACCTTTAGCGTTGTTTTCGAATAGAATAACAATTGTAGGTTTCGATAAACTCGTTAATTTAGTAGCGGATAACGTCTATATAGATATATTATAGCGTAATTCGATCGTACTTTAAACTGTCGAAAAGACCTATACTTTCTAGGCTCTAAAAGTATCCTATCTACTAGTCTGTCTGTCGATCTATTAGCGTTCTCTACCAGCGTTCTATCCTTTAATTCTTTATAGAAGTACCATATGCCTAGGCCTTTGAAGTTCGTAGACTAGGTTTATTAGCCTTTTTAAATACTAGGTAACAAGCCGCCATTAATAAAGTCTCTACACCTTTGTCGGCCTGTACCGCCTTAGGAAAGCTAAATTGCTTGACAAGGCGTAGGTAATATTTTATGACGGCGACTTAAGTGCGATTTAACAGGCCGACAAAACAACTAAGTATTTTACGAGAGTAGGCGTTAATAAATCTATATATCTAGAAGCTGTAGGATACTAGTTTATCATAGCCATCTATAGACTATACTCGATTCGGCCCTTTAACAACGAACTGTTTACAGACTCTTTTTTATCTATAGTGACGTACTTTTATCGATTTAGGAGCTATCTGTCGATTTAATCGAGTAATCTCTCTTTTACTAATAAAGAATAGAAGCTTACGACGAAGGTAGATGTAGGTAGTTCGATATCTATATTATATAGCTTAACTACTCCGATATTCTCTTGTAATTTATTCTAATAGTTAAACATCTTACTCTACGGTAAGAGGACCTAGTCGACAAAGTTAGAGTTTATTCTAAAGGCGAAGGCAACAAAGCTAACGGTCGGATATAGGTATATTATAGAATTGATTAAGCGCGCGTAGTATACGTCTATGGTAGTAGTCCTTATACCAGAGAGTTATAGCAATCTTAACGGCCTTAGGATCATTAATTATATTTATAATCTTTGCTAGAAAATGCCACTTCTTAAACTAACGTTTATAGGAGTCTCGACTATAATATAATTAATATATAAAAAAAAAAAAACATACGTTAATAATATATAAACAATTTACCTTACGTCTATTCCGCCTGGAATTGTCCTTATTCGGTCTATTATATAATCTATCGATTTATCCTTTATAATATATAGGTCGAATAGGTAGGCTTTATAAGAGTCCTACTTCTATTAAGGAATAGTTATATTTAAAAAATCGTAGAATTTTAAATTTTTATCTAGACTTTAAAAGTACAATTACTTCTTTATAAATTTAGGAGAAGAATCAGATAAACTAAGAACATGAAGGTTCTGTTAATATTATTTGTTATAATATTATTGTGTGGTAGGGTAGTAGGGTGGTGTTAAGGGGTACATACTTACTAATCGTCTAGAAACAACAATTATTATATTACTACTATTTGTAGTAAAAACAACACTTTATAGTTAACTTTATATAGACAAAAGTACACATTTATACATTCTTTAAACACATATTAAATATTAGACTATAAGTAAATCAATTACGTAGGTTAAAGTGTAGTAAGATAAAGTTGTTTCTTTGTCTATTCGTAAAATCGTTAGAAACCGTCAGAAATAACAATTATTATATTACTACTATTCGTAGTTAAAACAACACTTTATAGTTAACTTTATATAGACAAAAGTACGTATTTATATATTCTTTAAATATATATTAAATATTAGACTATAAGTAAATCAATTGCGTAGGTTAAAGTGTAGTGAAATAAAGTGGTATTCTGTTAATTTATAGATATTTTAGTATAACGACAGGACGCTAGACAAAGAGCCTTAACCTTCCACCACTTCTATCGCCACTTCTACCACCACTTCTACCACCACTTCTACTACCACTTCTACCACCTATTTCTTAGGCGGCTCGAATCGCTTAGGTGTCTTCGTGAATCTTTTTCTAGCGCCTCGCGGATTGATAGGAGGCTTAGGCTTAGGCTTAGGCTCTTCCTTAACGACGTTAGGCTTAGGCTCGTCCTTCTACTCTATAACCTTAATATCGAAGTTATTATAGTCGTCGGAATCATCGAACACGCTACCTTCCGCCTCCGCCTTCACTACTTTGTTCACTACTCTCGCGGTAGGTTTAGCTTTAATCGAATCTAATTTAGCCTTTTTAATAGGGGAAGCTGACCTAGATTCTAATAAGCTTAAATTAGATCTAGACGAGTTACAAGCTAACCTTTTAGACCTAGAAGCCTTACGAATAAGTAGCGCTTTACCTTTACCTTTTCTATCCTTTTTCGCCTTTAGCACCTTTAGCTTCTCTTCCTTATCTTTAACCTCTAGTATCTTATCCTAACGAATAACTAGAAAGAACAAATAAACCACCTATTTAGCGTTAAACATTATATTAATCGCGCTAGTAGTTATAGTAGACCTGAGGTTGTAATTGTCGAATATATTAATTGTTATAGGTGTAGTACTACCTATTAATTAACTAAACTTCGCTATTCGACTAGCGTGTTCCTCCTTTAAAACACCCGAAAAAATCTCCTTATGTTCCTTAAAGGCATCTAACTCTCGAACGACCGCTCGAACACACTTGTCTACCTGTTCCTTACTGCTAATTAGTATAAACCTGTCGAACTTAAAGGTATAGGTTATACCTAGCGAAACAGGCTTTTTCGGAGGGCGCTCGTAAAGTATAACGTGGACAGGGCGGCAGAAAGTGAGCTTCTTTTAGTAACGAATATTAGGTCTATAGTCGTCCCGCCCTTTAATATCTTTTTTAGTAGTAGTATCCTTACTACGAGCTTTATTATAAAGCTCGATTGCCGCCTCCTGGTAGTTAGGGTATAGCCTCCTTGTAGTACTAGCACTAGTCTCTGGCTCATCGTCGGAGTGCCGATCTCTCTCTTCCTTTACAATATACTCCTCGTCGGACGAGGATATATTTATCGTCTTAGAGGACGACCTAGAGGGGCTAGGAGTCGTAGGAGTTCGAGCCTTCAGCTGCCGTAGCTTCTTTAGTTTACTACTAAAGATGTTATCGCTAGGAGCCTCCTAGGGGTGCCTACAAAGGTTACTAAACATAGCTCCTTTAATAACGGCCTTTCTACAGAGTTGGTAGAACGGTATATTAAAGATGTTGTTAGAGATGTTGTTAAGGATATTAGTATTAATATTAAAGGAATTTTAAATGCTAATAGTTACGGTAGAATAGGTAGATAAGTTACAACAAATATCACACAAAGTATAAGAGTTTAAGGTAGGTAGTCAGTAGGGAATTAGGGCACGTAGGAGAGTAGAGAATTATTAACAAATCAATTACTACAACTCTAGGATTAATCTAAATACTATAAAATTAGTATATACGAATAGCCTCATACGTATATTTACCTATTTAATATACTATAGATGTGACAATTAGTTGTTCTATAGATGTATAGGGTTTTGGTGGTCGCCGTACGTAAAAAGGGTGTTTTGTCGGAAAGTCGGTTTTCCGGTTTTGCACCAGAGGGTCGCTAACAGCCACCATACTCCGTAGGTACTACCTGGTACTGTACTCGAGTCGAGTACCCGAGTACTCCCGTGTGTATACCGGCATTGGGTGGAAGTAATGTGACAGAGCATGCTCTTCTCCTGACAGATTGCATGAGATTAGCGATATGATGCGATGCGATGCGATGCGCCTGCATGTATTCAGTGATAGGAGGTAGGAGGTAGGTAGGGTGGCTCGGTAGGTACTTAGGTAAGTCGAGTACAGTATTGGTAAGTCGTGAGCAGTACTCGAGTACTCCGTACGGTACCACCACACCAGTAGTGCAGTCAGTATCTACCATTGGTAGATACTGACTCTACCAAGCCTACGGGTCTGCCTAGGTGGCACTAGGTACCTAGATATAGGTATAGTATAGTACCTAGGCACTACTGTAGGCAGGCAGGCACTTGTACCTAGGTACGATTAGAGGACGAGAGCCTCAACGCCTTGCTTTCCACACCCTGTCGTTGTCTTGCACCATCTTGAGTATGTGCTACCTAGGTATGTATGCTTATGCCCATGCCACCCCAACCCACCACCGTTACTCTGTCTGCCATGGGCATACTCGAGTACACACACACACATACTCGAGTACACCTATTGATTACCTAGGTATATACACACACCTATTGATTACCCAGGTATATCTGCCCAGGTGAGCGAGCAGACCTCGGGACGCATCAACCAAAATTTACGTCATACGTCATTTTTCCCAAAAAGAAATTAACACGTGATCTCAATTCAGGGTCCCCTCTGTCCGTCTTCGGCACTCGGAACATTTCTTTGGCTCACTGTTCACACCTGGCACGCCACACGCCGCACGCCGCACGCTGAGAAAGGAAAATGCATCTGCACGTCGTGTGTTCCAGTCTTTTCAACCTCTCACAGCATCACATTTCATCTCAACCACTCACCCACTCACCCTTTTGGAAATCAAACACAAGCCCAACCCACTTTAACTGCTTCGTCTGGTCACCACGAGTCCACGACCACTACCATTGCTCCTTCACCTCCATTTTTATACTATCCTAAATCATCCACTGTAATATGTTCTCACCGACTCACCGAGGCCAAACGGCTACCTTGAACCTTCTTGCAATTGTGACGGAGCCCGCTCTTCCGCCAACCAGAAGCAGATAAAGGATAAGCTCAGAGAATTTCCATCCCGGATGCTTGCATATCAATATCATATCAATATCATACATAGGTACCTAGGTACCTACTTACCAGGTACTTACCTAGTACCTACAGGTACGGTACATGTATCTGTACGCACTCTTCTGCCCCATTTACCATTCATATGGATAATTACCTAGGTAAAGTACCAGCAACTACGGTATATTTATATACACTTTTACTATGCTCTACATATACTTACTGACCTCGGTAAGTACCTATATCCTATTCGGATGGTCTACTCGAGTATGTCAGAGGCGGGAATTGTTTGCCAATTTCAGGCAGTCATTGTCGCTGGCTACTAAGAAAAAAAAAGCATTTCATACCGCCAACCGCCGTAGCCGTAGTCGTGGCCATTGTCGACTTCATCGCAATGCAAGCCATGACCGCTATTATTATCGGAGGCAGGGGAGACGATTGAGCGTGTGTGATTGAAGCAAGAATATAGCTCCAAGAGACATCGCGGCCGGAATTTATCGTCCGCCTTGAGAAGAGTGCTGCCACATCAACGGCATACAGTACCTACAATTACTCCGTACTGCCTATCTTGGTCCACGGGCTCCACGGGCTTCACCTAGGGATGTTGTGGTAGGCAGCGCCATCACTGTAACCATCATGGCCTTTGTGTTGTGTTCTTGTGTTCTTGTGTTCTTGTGTAGCAAGCGCTTGAACGCGGCTGGCCAAGGGTTCTCTAGTACTTCATGATCCATGATCCATCATCCATCAGCCATGATCCATCATCCATCATCCATCATCCATCATCCATCATCCATCATCCATCATCCATAGAGAAGTCCTTCTTCCCTTCGGCCGCACCACATGCCCCATCTCCTACCCCGGATTTTCGCTCATCGAACCTGCATGAGGCCCCCCGGATTGTGGTGATTGTGGTCCCTGGACCCCTTTCTGGTATTACTGTTACTGTTACTATTACTGTTACTGCGAGTACTTCGTCTCATATGCCAATCCACACTCACACTCGCCTTGCCTCTTGTTCTTGGAAGGGGTCGAGTGTCGGTCGAGTGTCTAGTGTTGTCTAGTGTTGTCTAGTGTCTAGTGTCTAGTCTCGAGATTGGCGATGGCCTCGACATCCGCTCGCTAACCCCCTTTGACCCCCCCCATGTAAGCTGGTCCATTATCATCACTAGGATGCCACCTTGGCGGGACAGATGGCGCATACTCCCATCTCACATGCGTGGCTAACCTAGTGAGCCAGCCCCAGTAGGCAATCCTTCATATCTCTCTTTTTTTTTTTTGTTAAAATAGACGTCCATCAAGTCCCCTATCACACGCCCAAGAGAAAAAAACACCTTCGTCTATTTTTTGCTGGACGGCGAATTCAATGCCTACTTTCACTTTCACTTTCACTTCCACTTCCACTTCCACTTCCTGTCCCCAGCTCATAAACGTCAACTGAATGACTTGCATCCCGTCAAATCTACCCCCCTCTGGCTATCGATGAACCAGATTCAAAGAGCTTTGGTGCTCCCCTTCCAGATCCAACCACGCATCATGTCAAATTCTTCTGCCGAGAACTCGCCGACCTCTGCCTCAGGAGGGAGGGCGTTTTCCATCTCAACCGATGGAAAGTTCTCCATAGATATGACTTCGCCGCGCCTGCAAGTCAATACCAACGGAGGCCTTCCGTCTCCCAGCCTTAATTCCTTAAAGTCGCCAAACTCTCGTCGAATGGCCGGCTTTTCACGTGAGGGGATTCTAGGTTCGGCCCAGAAAACCCGCAATCTTTCACAGTCGTCAGGAGACCGGGAGCCCATAACGAATAGTAATGGAAACAGGCAGTTTGATGAGGAGGGCATAACCCCAATGAAAAGAAGAAACACCGACGCAGGCATTGACTATCCGAGAAGGAGAGCCACAATAGCCGTAAGCAGATCTATTTCTAGATCCATTCGTCGGTTGTTGACTAGAGATTCAGTGTGAGATCTGTCGTTCGAGGAAGTCTCGATGTGACGGGACGAAGCCCAAGTGCAAACTTTGCACTGAGCTGGGAGCAGAATGTATCTATCGGGAGCCAGGTATCAAACTCGACGCTGGTGATAAGCTTATTCTGGAACGTCTTGCTCGAATCGAAGGCATGCTTCAGTCTAGTCTGGTTGGCCAAACATCAGGTCTAGCGCTATCCACGGGTTCTCCGTCCATCAATGGTAATACTACCGTCAGCAACGATGATATGATGCAAAATGGTACCAACTTCATCTCTATGCTTCCCACTGCTGGGGTGGGTGCTTGGGCAACGCCGACCAACCTCTCCATCATGCCTAAAATACACACAAATGCCGCATTGCACTTACTTCAGTGGCCTCTGATTCGAGATCTGCTCGTACGGCCCTACGACCCCCAAGCTTTGGTGCAATTGGAGATGTCTCGAGATCCACTAATACTGTCCAAGACTCCTTGTCTTGACCTCTCCAATACCTCTGCATATATCGAGGCCTTCTTTTCGAAGGTCAATGTTTGGTATGCATGCGTCAATCCATTCAACTGGACCAGTTACTATCGAGTCGCACTTTCAAACGGATTCCGCGACGGACCAGAGAGCTGCGTAGTACTCCTCGTCCTGGCTCTAGGTCAGGCGAGCTGCAGTGGAAGCATTTCTAGAATACCCAACCCTCAAGACGCGCCAGGGTTACCGTATTTTGCAACCGCATGGGCTCTCCTTCCTAGCTTGATGACCCGGAATACAGTACAGTCGGCTCAATGTACCATCCTCGCAGCAGCGTATTTATTCTACCTGGTTCGACCATTGGAGGCTTGGACTCTCCTGAACAGTGCGAGCACAAAACTGCAGCTTCTTTTGAGTGCGCCTGGCCGGATACCGGAACACCAGAGAGAGATAATGGAGCGAGTGTATTGGAACGCGCTGCTATTTGAGAGCGATTTACTCGCTGAGTTGGACCTGCCACATTCAGGAATCGTACACTACGAAGAACACGTTGGACTTCCAGCCGGATTTCAGCAAGGAGATGAGGAAGTAGTTGGACGTGATGAACTGTGGTACTTTCTAGCCGAAATAGCTCTTCGACGACTTCTCAATCGCGTCAGTCAACTCATCTACTCCAAAGACTCGATGTCTTCAACACAAAGTCTCGAACCAGTTGTCGCAGAACTCGACTTCCAACTTTCACAATGGTATGAAAGTTTGCCGTTGTCGCTTCAATTCCCATATCACCGATCGTTACTACAAGATCCAGTGCAGACTGTCTTGCGATTACGTTATTTCGCCTGTCGAACAATCATCTACAGACCATATATCCTTGCGGTTCTGGACAATGAGCAAGCGGCTATGGACCCTGTGGTACGTGATAATTGTCGGAAGTGCTTGGAAGCGTCGATCCGGCAACTTGAAAACATTACAGCACAGTGAGTATCATTCTCCCCCTAGATAAGTTATGACTGACAAGCAAAAGTCATGCCGGTCATATCCCTTATTTGTGGCAAGGAGCACTTTCCATAGTCTCGCAAACACTACTCATCATGGGCGCCACAATGTCACCCTCTCTCTCCGCAATTCTTTCGACTCTAGTCCCTCATCTAGATGCAGTGGATGCCATCATTAACGACGTCGTCACCGAAGTGGAAAGATATGTTCACCTAGCGCCGAGTTTAAGTCTCTCAGCGGAAATCATCCGTGAAGCTGATATGCGTCGGAGAACCTATCTTGGGAGCTGATCTGGACTCATCAACCATATTGAGATCAACGATCAATATTAGTTTACGAAAAAATGATGAGCCATGACGCAGTGATGTTGCTGCATATAATTTATAAAAGGTTTGCGCCACTGTATATATTGAATTTGTGCTAGGCAGCAGTGTGCCGGCGGCAATATCCCATCCCTTCGAATTGCGGGCCAATGAGGGGATTGCCGGGAGAACGGGCAACAGCACTCTTCACGAAATCATTTTGGGAATTCGTGTTAGGACATTGATGAGACTACGAGACAAGTTTATAATTATGCATAAAGACGATCATAGAAGAGATCTTTTTCTGCGTGTTTTTCTTTTCTATGTTGGGGGTAACTTCACAGTCTACATAGCTTTGTTTTCGGCAGCATTTCAGAGAATTTTGAATTTTCTACCTTGAATGGTTCTTCGACCTGGAATTTTGTATTCCTATGAGAGACAGCGGGGGTTGCACAGCAGGGGGTGTGGGTATAGATAGTATGTCAAATTAAGGTGTCACGACACACGAATTCTTGTCAGATCGGCACTTGGTTGTTTGTTAGGGTGATGGTGTTGAGCTTCCTTTCTTGACTTATGATGGAGAATGGCGTGACTTTGTAACTAGGTGTTGGTTTGGTTTGAATCTGGGGCTAGGCTTCGGAGAAAACATTTGGATTGAATTCGTCAAAGATTCGAAGATTCAAAAAATGAAGCGCAGACCGGAAATTTACACAAAGGTCCACCCTATACTCTTTCAAAAACTGCAAAGTCCTATAAAAGCAACTCCTATCAGTCTCATCGTCTCCTCCATTCGGTATACGAGACCCCTTCCTTTTCCCTTCCTGGCAATTAGTCCATCACATGTATTCTTGCGAGATGACTAGTCATATCATAAAGGGGGAGAAGGAAGCCCCCGTGTCCACATGTTGTACTACGTCACTCCACACCAGGCCTTGCCATGCTGTTTATTGGTATAGCTCTGGTTGATATCTGATACTGTATGATCGTTGGAATGCGGGGTCCCCGCAACGCCACTGGGTCCTATATTGTGAACTTTGGTAGCTTTTCTGGCTGGGGTGGTGTCTCAATTGGGTCCCGAGGTACGATGAGGCTTTGGCTGGGGAGAACGTGGTGGTAGGATTCGTGGAGGTATGGTGTTACTTTGAATACTGTGTAGGATGCGATAGGATGTAAGAGGAATGGAGGAATTTCTCCTTCAAGTTCGCAGTACCTTCCCTTGTCCGACCTATGGATTCGTCACTTGTCCTGGTGGGTAGCATTTTTAAGGTCTCACTTAAGTAACACCCAACACACCATCTCGTGGGGATTTGAAACGGATACTCCTTCGTGAGATATGTCATACTTTTTCTTGGAGGGGTATTAGAGCTTAGCTGTGGGTTATAGATGACGAACGAGATATAGGTCAGGGTACTTTCGGGGGTAAAAGCGGAAGTGAACTGGTTTTGTTACACGATGTGCAGCTATGGTTGATCTAGATTTGACCTGTCAAAGGTACCTTGGCATTTCTGGAAAACCCAATCTGGATCTCTCTCGTCTCATCCTTAGGATGGGAAGTGTAGGTATTCTTTAGGGACGACTTGCAACATATTGAATGGGATGGACAAAAATCAGTGACCAGCATAGAGATAGGCTACTGGATACTCAGCCAAGTAGATCAGATTAGATCAGATCAAGTTACCTGTCTCACTCACATAAGGATCTCAGATTTACGATTTTTGCATACATGCATCCGGGAGAAAATCTGGGGTCTGGATCTTGGAATCTGTTTTTGGGCTGTGTGGTGGACGATTTCCCGACTACCAGTTTTAAACTGGTTGTGGGTAAAGGGATTTAGTACTGTTAACATAGCTTCGAGGTCGAAAGATTCTTTTTGCATCGAAAGTGGGGGTTTTTTAATTCCACCTACCATGTTTGGTTTTGGGCTTTCTTTAAGTCGTGTGATGGGTTCGTTATTTTGATCTTAGATCTTGAAAGTAAGGGCAAAGACTCTCTCAGGTGATGAATTGATGGAGGTTTAGTTAGTGAAAGTTGCGCGGTTTTAATTGGCAAGGACTTAAAGGTGCTGTCAACTAGTCTTCGTGGGAGTATGTAACAACATACGGACTCCCTTTTTTTTGTCACGTAGGCTATAACTCCCTTCTCTTTATAAAATTATAGTTTTACTCCCCTAGTCTCTTTCTTCTAGCTAACATTAACTTTAGTACTAAGATATTACTTCCCCTTTTCTGATACATCGTTTTATACAGCTACTCAGGTACCGCACTTCCTCAACTACTCCTAAGTAGGTCATATAAGCCGTTCTAAGGGGGAAAATTCGAGTCACATCCGAGTATTTATACGTATAACGATAATTTACAATATTACTAAGATAGTAGATCATCGTAAAGCTTAAGGAGGGAAGGGGGGATATAAAGGTATTATTTTATACGGTGTGATATGGTGTGATATGGCGTGATTCGGGGTTGTCCTATTCTGTTTTAGGACTTGAAATATATACTAAACGGGTGAAAGCGGTGGTTAATGTAGGTTGATATAACGGGATGCTACGTGAACATATGAATTGAGGGTACGGATTTCTTGTTGGTCGTTGAATAGCGATTTGAGTTGCTCCTGTGAGGGGAAATGACAAGTGAGAATACAACAGTAACTTTGAACAATGTAGCCAAATAGAAACCCATTTATTGTAAAACAAACACACGATGGAAAGAGTTCAAGTCTTTTGCAAGACTAAGTTTCGTTCTTCCATTCTAAGATATGCAGTATTGGCGTTATTGTTTAGGTTTAAGGTAGATTGGGTATGTGATCTTTAACAAAGGCCAGCTTTGAAGGACGATGTTGTTGTGATTAAATTCTATCCTCCATTTGAACCACTTCCTTTCATTTTGAGAGTTGAAAGAGCAAGCATACTTATGAAACCCTTTCCAGCTACTGAGGCTAGGATAGGAATACCCCGTTGTATATTCAAAGGGCTTTTCTTTTGATATTTTAGAACCCTTTCAGAGTTTCCTGAATTAGAGAAACTGCATTCACGTTCAGACTTCCCAGGTGTTCGCAGAACAATTTGGTGAGCAACTTATCATCAACTACCACTCTCACTTAACTCTCAAGCTCGCACAACAGCTTGCGAACTCTTGCGATTACAATGAAGCCTCCCTTTTGTGCTGAAAATCAAAGCTGCTTCTCGGAACTTCTCATGCACTAATATATACAAGGAAAGTTCGGCGCACTATGAGCAACAGGGGCGTATTGAGTATTGCAATCACATAGGCTTTACTCAGGCTTACAATTACAAGTATTCAACACAGATAGCAGGTATCATCGAAGCCAACCGTGTGCCCCTCTGGCGTTCCAAAAAATTGGTGGCTGACGTTGAATTGGCCTCCTCCTTTGACAGAATTACCATTCAGCAGCCAGCACAGGATTGTCCTGCTACATTTTCGAGATTTGGGTTGGACTGGGCTTGTACTGAAGCATAGCGTAACCACTAGAGTCTCCTAGTACACGGTTACGTTGACTCTAAGCTAGATATTACTTTACTTGATCTTGTTTCTTTTTATTTGTCGTTTATAATACTTATAGTACTTGTAGATATAGCTATAGATAGGGCTACGTGTGATAAAAAAAAATCTCGCGATACTACTGTAGACGGATTTTATATCCCCTCAGCTGCTACCAGAAACACCTTTTAGCGTGCCCCACTTCTAGGATGTAAGCGAGCCAATAGGACCTAATTATTTCACGACTTTAGGTCTAAAAGTACTATATTTAATAAAAACTACAGAAACAAGGTCTTTTTCACATAATAATACGTCGTATCTACTATAGCTAAAGGTTGTTGAGTACCGTACGCTTAATCGTTAATTATTATTAGCAATTAAGCCTAATGTAACTCTTTTTAGAACACGATCTCTAAGTAAGGTGATTTTGTACTTTTCTAATAGATTTAAAGCCTATTCTAGGCTATTTAAAGGGCAGAATATACAGACGGCATGTCCCTAGATCTATTACAGGCAGTCGCGTAGAATAATATTTAATGAAGGGTATTTAGGAGTGGTATTGTTAATGTTGAAAAGTTGGTGTTCCTACCTCTGGCAGGGGTGCGCACGGACTACAAAAAGGTGTTTCTGGTAGCAGCTGAGGGGATAGAAAGCCAGTGTATGGAATCTCCCCTCCTTTCCTATCCGCACTCCTATCCGTATGAATTAGCGCGTTATCCTTCCTTTTCCTATTCGAACTAATCGCCTATCCTTCTCCTCTCTAGGGTACCGGATAGGAAAGGCTAGGAGTGCTCCTTAGACTACCTAGGTAGGTCTGAAATATAGGTTCAAATGTAGGTTCAAATATAGAATTAGGGGTAGAATCAGGGGTAAAAGGTACTAGTGACCTCACTTTATATGCCTACCTAGGTACGCGCTTCTGTACTTACCTCGTATTTACAGCTGATTTTACGCGTACGTCATATAACCTTATTTTAGCGTCTCCTTCCTACTCCTACCTACTCCTTCCTACTCCTTCCTTATCCTCTCCCGAACCTAGCCTTTCCTTGTCCTCTCCTTTCCAGCTAATGTTCCCGTCACTCCTTCCTTCTCCTAGCTAAAAGTATAGTTCTCCTTCCCCTTTCCGGAGGGCCGGAAGAGGAAAGGAGGGGAGATTCCAAACACTGTAGAAAGCGCTCTCGCGTGTTTGATTCAAAAAGATCTGGGGTGACCCAATGGTGTATCCTTGATACCCCTGTATCCCCAATAAATACAGACTAGTTTATAATATACTCGCTACATACAGGTGGCTGAAAATACTGCTACAAATGATTAGGAAAGAAAGGAATCCAGTCAGCAAAGCAACACGTATATGGAGAACAACACACTACCACCTCCCAATGAAGCCAACAATAGGACTTACCTAACAGAATCACCAGAACTAAGATCCCAGAGGGACAATAACCTTCTAATGAGAGCATACCTGTAGGTCGTATTTTGGTAACCGAAACTATTAGAAGTACAGGCCATTCTGCTAATGTGATAGGTGAAATAAGGCGCACAAAGTGGTGGCAAACAGACAGGTCTGTTATGTCACAGAGAGAACAGATTGAAATATAGCTGGTTAATGAGGCAATAAGAGTAGCGTCTAGCTTGTTAGAAAGCGTTGGATGAGAATCCTCCCTCTTGTGATGTTGCAAACTGGAGGAAACAGTGCATTGTGTCAGATACCTCGTACCCTGGCAAGATTTAGCGTGAGGCTGTAATTTCCTATCTCTTCAGGATTGCTCTCTCAATCTTCATGATCAAAGGAGCGTAAGTCTGATACAAAATGAATGGATACTTTGGGAGATAGATGTCATCACGTTTCTTTTGGGCAAGGCTTACTGTAGTAGGTATGGTTTTATTATTGAGTTTCAAAGTAAAGGGCTGTTCCTATCCCCAAACTTCTCCTCCACCTTCTCATTGCCTGTCTCAATCTAGAGCACACACAAAATGAACTGACGCTCCAATACCCAGATCATGTCGAAACTAGTCTAAAATTGGACCCCCCTCATGACAGGCCTCTTCCTCTGGGTTGCAAGGTGGCCATTGTTTGGGTTCCCGCTTCTCACGAGGATAAAATTTGATCGGCCCTGGCTCAAGACAAGTCTCTCTCAATGGATCGCAGGCGTCTCGCTTCTTTGGAAATTCTTTAATTGGTCCTGGCTCATGGCAAGCCTCTATCAATGGATCACATGGTTCTCTCTTTATGATAGGTTGTTCCGCTCGTGGGATTTGTATTGTAACTGCTGTGCTCACAGAGGCGACTGCCAGTAAGAGGAGTGTGATGGACTTCATGATGTGCTGTGGAGGATTTGATGGCTGTTGGGTGATTTTGGATATACTCGTAGTCGTGTAACTGTGCGTCGTGAGAAAGAACTTCTTGGACACAAGATAGTCGGGAGGGAGGCAGCGCTTTATTGTATACCTCGATATAGACTCTGAAGTACATCCAACTGGTTTTATTGGCATGGGATACACGTTGACATGATGTATGCCAAGACTCGCTATCCTTGAAAACTGGAAATATACTTCGTACTTCGCCTGAAGTCCTGCAATAACTGCACCACTCACCCTGGTTCTGAGCTCTCGATTCACTTTCAACCGAAATTACCGTACTAACTCAACAGTAAGGCCCAAAGTGTAGGTTGTGCCGTAGTGTAGCAAGTGGCAGAGTTAGGCCCTAACTCGATGCTGAGCCTCTGAAAACCCTACTTTTCCCTCCCTTTTAGACGTACTCCGAGTTCTGGGGTATCTTCAAAGGCATATCTCCTGGTCTCGACATATGTACTTTCCGATTTTTAGGTTTACAATATCCACTTTTTGTCTTGGACCTCCTCATAGGTTCAACTTTGCCTTTTGACCCTTTTTAAAGCTTAGAAGGCGGGCCTATAGGGAGCAAGGTCCAAGACAAAAAGTGGATATCACCGAGCCAAAAATCGAAAAGTAAATATGTCGAGACCAGGAGATAAAGGGCAGTAAATGAAACGATATTTCGTACATTGTGGGTCTATTTTATAGTGCCTAGGGGAGGCAGTGTAAAGTACCTATATACTTTTCACCAATTGAATACAGGTAATATAGCACTCGCTTTCCTGTTGACCGTACTCTACTACCATACATTTCACCAGTATTTATAGCTTTAATTCGATTAGCTGGAATAGACTTTCTCCTATATCTACTCTTGACCCGCATTGTACGAAATAAACTTTTATTTAAGGGGTGTGGAGGGGAGAGTAAATATGTAGAGTAGACCTTTGCCGACATCCACGACTGGGTCGAGATCAATGTTTGGATAAAGTGTCAATTGTTGCTCTACTGAGTTACCCAGTCCCGAAGGACGACTGCAACTGGCTTATTTCTGACTACAAATGTACCTTGTAGTCTGCGTCTGACTATCCCACTGGTCGTAGCAAAAAGCCCGTGAAAAGTTCATATGTCATAAGTTCTACTTCGTACTGTAAGTATCGAGTATTTAACACTTGGTCTGAATCGCTGATATACGAGCATGCCAAGGTACTCGCCAAAAGATGATCTAGCTCCCGATCGCTGCGTCTCTTCACCATCACGTGTCTATACATATATCGCTTTAACTTTGCCAATGTTATGCCCCCATGGCCTCATGGCCCCTTGAGTAAGTAAATAATGCATTACGCCTGCGACGTAAACTAAATTTACGTAGTATATACTTCGAAGTACTTCGAAGTACTCCATAACCCCGTATGGAGTATAGAGTATGGATTATCCCCATAGGTGCTGTCTCGGTCCGAGAAACAAGGTTACACTAAGGTTACAGTACAGTCCGAGGTAGCTCCACACGTAAATTAGTACTGTAGACTGTGGTCTGTTGTCGGTTTCGCCGTTTCGGTCTCCTTGTCCGATGTTTACCTACTGGTACCTAGCCCTACTGTAGGTGGTGGTGGTGGTAAGTGGACGGCCGAGACAGCGGGAGCATCTGGAAACTTGCGCATCCAACATTACTCGGTACCTAGGTAGGTAGGTATATAACGGAAATAAAACAGGTGCGAAGTACTCGGTACCGAGTACTTCGTAGATGCATGAGTTTAAAGTTCCTTGGAGCTTTCAGGCGCAGGCGCAGGTGGTCTTGTACTGTATTCTTGGTCCATTAGCTCGACTAGGTGGTGTTTGGAATGTTTGGAACAGTGGATCCTCATAGTATGGGACCTATAGGTAGTATTACTGCTTAGCCTACTTGGAATTATAAGTATATAAGAGTAGACTCATATCACACCAGTGACACCAGTGACACCGCGCTGCCGAAATCTCAAACCTCACACCAACTCGATAAGAATATCATTCTAACGCGAAAAGAAGGAAAGACGGATCTCATTTATTGCCGCCTTCAGCGCCACCACCACCACCACCACCACCACCAACAAAATGAAGCTCTCCCTCGCCGTCACTGTGCTCAGCATCTCCGCCGTAGCCTCTGCTGCATCCGTCGAACTAACCAAGCGCTGCGCGAACAAAAATGGTACGTCAAATCTCATTCCAATGATCGCTAAGCGTATGTACGAATTCAAGACCAACGCATAATATAGCGGTATGCAAGACCGACACCTTCGAAACTACATGCTGTGGTAAGCTGGAGTGTAGAGATGTTATCGTTCTTTCTGGCAAAAACCAACGGAACTGTGTGGATCCCCTTCCTAGGCCATAGGGATTTGTTAGATGTGATGGGGAGGCTCGTGGAGGTGGAGGTGGAGGAACTAAGATAAAGAGAAAGAAAGAAAGAAAAGGGGCGGGGATACGGAGTATCGCAGGTCCAATATTATACGACTTAGACTTGCTGTTACAACTGGGGCCGCAAGTGCCAAATCTAGGCCGCACCTATGGACCTAAACGTAACATACCTAGTCACCTGATGGCTCAATATATATATCTATATGTGTGTGTGTCACGTGTCGTATTTATAAAAGAAGCCCTGGGCTCCTGGAGGGCACGGATATCATGGCTCATACCTCACTTCCCCTTCCTACAAAGTCTCCCATTCTGTGTCTGCACACCTTGATACCCATCCTTCACAACCCAATCTTCGCTCCCCACTGCAGTCGTAGCATAGAAAACACCCTCAGGATCCCACTTCCTCTTCAACTCCCTTAACCTAGGATAATTATTCCCGTAGAAAGCGCTCTGCCAATCAGGCTCCCCGACATCCGCTTCATTCAAGTAGCTGCCGCCACCTTCTCCGTTTGGTGCAACATCTCTCCAAGGTTCCAAAATTTCCTTCAGTTCAGCCGAGGCCGCACCCATCTCCACAGGTGTGGCATCTCCCGCAACATTAATACCCAGAATAAGGAACGAGATAGCAGTTCTCCATGCGCTATTCACGGCGTTGGAGACATGGGCTCGGTTACGTGGTGCTTGGTGGTATCCACCAAGGCGATAGCCGCTCTTGCTGCTTTGCTGGATAGCGGAAAATGTTTGGTTGAACTTGACAGGATCCTCCCAGTTCGCTCGTGGGAAGAGACGATTGCCTGGTCGCGTAGTCCAGCCTCCAACTGCTCCACTTCCTGGGGGCCAGGCTTCATTGAATGCAGGCCAGAATTCTGGGTAATTCTTCGTTTCTGGAGTGAATGGAATTCCTAACTGGGTGAGTTTTTCGAACCAAGGTTTCACTAACTCGTTGAATGATGCGATTGTGTGATTTGGTGCCCAGAATGGTTTCATATCCATCCTGTAAGTCCCGTTTGTGTTGTCTATCCAGAAATATGAATATGTACCTGCGTCTGTGAAGGGGATGAAAAGTTCGAAGTAGGCTCTGACTCCGAGCCAGAATGCTTCTTTGCCGACTAGAGTAGAATTGAAGGAGAATGAGGAGAGAGTCACTGGGACTTTTGGGTGTACACGGATGATTACCGAGGTTACAATTGCGAAGGTACTTCCTCCACCACCGCGAAGTGCCCAATACAGGTCTGTGTGGCTTGTCTGGGAGGCAGTAACTTTCTTTCCGTCTGCGGTTACAACTTCGAGGGCCATGACCTACAATGTAGAGTTCAACAATTAGTCGGTCTCTTGAAGAAAAGTCCATTCTCATGGTGCACATTCTTTAGAATTAGAATCGCACAGATAAAGTGGCCGACTTACATGGTCTGCAGCCATTCCATAGAGACCAGAGAGTGGCGTATGTCCACCTCCAGCAATATAACCTCCGGCAAAACCAACAGTCTACTCCGAGTCAAAATCTGTAAGTTCGATGGAAATTTCTAGGTATTAGAAACAAGAAGGGCAAAGGAAGCTCACATCACAAATACCGCCAAGTGCCGTAACACCGTACCTATGAGCAGCCAAATACACTTCTCTGACCGTGACTCCGGCACCTACCTTCAAAGCCTTTCCTTCATACCCATCGATAGCATAATGCTTGATGAGTTTAATGTCCTTCAAATTATGCGTCCAAACACTCAAAGCCCCCGCGCCGCCTGACTTGCCCAAATAGCAGTGTCCCGTATTTTTGATCACCAGCCTGATATTAGCATTACGAGCGAAATTGACCGTCAGTTGTATCTGTGCGACGTTACTGATATTGACTGCATAAGCTGGATATCCTCCAAGTGCACAGGTCCCGTTTGGGTTATATGTTGGGAGGCAGGTACGACCTTGGAAAATTTGAAAGGCAACGGATGTTGGATCTGCTTCGCTTATTCAGGGGTTAACCAGAGTTTTCGAGTTCTTGAAACATTAAGAGGACTTACTGGAGATAGGGGTCGTTCCACTTCGCAATCACAGCAGCGCATTTTTCTGCATCGTGTAGACCCCAGTTCATATAGCAGGAGGCTGCGATCGGGATAGTAGGAATTAGTGCTTTCCCAAGCAGATTATTGAAAATACCCCATACGTCTTCCTGTACCCATGACTTATCGCCTGGGAAAGATCTGCAAGATCCATCTTTGAGCATTGGCTTAGGACTGGCGAGATCACCGAAGGTAAAGAAGCTACCATATTTTGCTTGTTTCTCCTGTTCGCTGATTCGTTGCACAAGTTTCTCCGTTAGCTGGAGTCTTTCGTATTCAAACAAAGGTGCACCAGCGTCTGGGGAATCCGGTGGGAGCAACGATGCTGCAGGTATGATTGGCTGTGACTGGGCGAGTACTAATAGCGAAAAGAGGAGTGGCATCACGAAGGGAAGAGTTGTGGATAAGGACTTCGACGGAGCCATGATAGATTTTGACCTTTTCCTCAAAGGTGAAAGAAGAAGAAAATCAACAATTTGCTGAGACTTCTCATGGGACCAAAGATCTTTAGTCTTCAAGAAGATCAAGGTATGCGGAAAGCTTGGCGGATAAGATCTGGCCACTCTCCTGGAGGTGATAAAGATTTCAGGTGTTAGTACTAATATAGCAGGTGTGGCAAAAAATGGCTAAAATGCACATCCCTGGAAAGAAAGCCCACCGAGTAGCACAAAATACATTAAGTGGAATATCATTCTGTTCAATTGGTATGCTTCATTTATCCATGCTGCAACCGGTCCCTCCTTGTTTCCCCGCTTTCCTTGTGTCACACAAAACATATCAAGTAACGACTAAGTAATGATAGTGCTCGTTCTCAATTTCATGCCTATTATGATTCATTTTAATGTTGCAACACTCGTATTTCAGATACGAAATAGGTACAATTATGTGACATCGAGTATTATGAGGCGGTTATTATCGAACCCAAAGCCTGCCTAGCCCAGCATACATAGTTTATTTTCTTATTGGATGATTTGTACGTTATCAGCACCAAAAGTCATAGTTCTCACAAGTCCAAACCCTGCGGCAATGTACCACAATATATAATCCGCCATATCATAAAACACAACAAGAAACTGAAGAAGTAAAGACGAGAATAACCCACTAGAGATATACGGTGGAATTAGGTTATTCATCCACAAACTCCTAGAATTCCAACACATAGGAAAGCAAGAGGGGGCCTTTGTATCAGTAGCTATAACTTGGAGTCTGGTCCAAAATTATCACCCTCTCGCCCCCCCCCCCCCAAAGCAGACTGTGCTGGCTCTAGGGTATATCTAAAACCAAATGAGATTATGTTTCTGTCTTCGCTACAGTCATAGTCTTTATGTGGTGGGAGATCTTTACCATCTCTGATCCTGTGTGGGAGTTCACAAGGCCCGCCTCCTAAAAGTGGACTGCAAATTGATTATATGATTATATTTTTACGCCTGGCGGAAAACTTAAGCAAGGCTTAAGCTTCCTGGGGACCTCCCTAGGGGTATAGAGGCGTGCTAAGCTAAGGACTATTATATATATATTCTGCTCTGAAAACCGCTAAAAACTCCCCTGAAAGGTGCTAAAAAGACAGCCTTAATGTCAAGGGTGGGAAATAGAGTAGATTGTCGGCAAGGAGAGAAGGACAGAACTCCTCGCGGTGGAACTAACTAAATAGCTATGGAACCTAGAATACCCCGCATTTGCCTAGTACTATTCACTTTCGCTTACCCCGCACTTGCAAGCAATACCCCTTATTCACTCTCGCTTATACCCCGCACTTTACCCCTATTCACCTAAGCGACTAACACCTACAAATCTATTTACCATAAAACTCGAAATCGAACCTTTATATAAGGCCCCCCCTTATACCTAAACTGTACTACTTCGAAGTAGTTCGAGTAGCGTTTAGTTCCTTAGAAGTAGGTTATAACTTATCTAGAAAAGAACGATAGTATAAAGCGCGAGATATAGACCCTAAAAAGACGTGTTTAAGAGGTTCCTAGGTACTCTCGTCGTAACCTCGCTACTAAACAAGATACTAAAACTGGCCGTCCTAACGCCTAGAATCGACGATTTTATCGATAGCCTAGAGCTCTTAACTACTGTTATTAAGTGCTACTAGCATCGCTGGCGGATTATACTAGCCAGGGAGCGAAGTGCCCGCCGAGGGACGTAGTAAATTAGTGTGAAAGACTAGGTAGATAGACTTAAGCTCGGGTGGCAAGTCTAGTTTATAAGTATACGAGTTAACCTTTTATAACACGTAGAATAGACTAATAAACTTAGCGTCAAACTTCGGAATAGGACGCGTAGACGGGATATTCTTAGCACTTAATAGTACTAAATCTCCTACTCGATAGTTAGGAGTAGGAGTTCTCGAATTATTAGCCGAGGATTCTATAGAGTCCTAAGCGGCTAGTAGATTAGTTCGAAGCAATTCGAGGATTTCTTATATCCTTTGTACGAACTGCGTGCTAGCTAGTTCTTTTAGTGATAAAGAATCTAGGTCTCTTAGTGGTAAAAAGCTTAGCCTAGGATGGTAACCGTGGTTCGCGAAGAAGGGGGACATTCTAGTCTAACTATTTATAACGTTCCTTATAGCGAATTCTACTAAAGGAAGGTATTGTACCTACTTTTTCTAGGCGAAGTCTAAATAAAGTCGAAGATATTTTACTACCGACTTATTTATAATTTTAGTCTAGCTATTAGTCTTAGGGTAGTACGCTGTCGAGAGCTGTACTTGAATTTATAGTATCTTATAGACAGTTTTCTAGAGGTTAGATATAAATAAGGTTCCTCGATTAGAGACAATTAAACTAGGGAGTCTGTAGAGCTTTTAAATATCTCGAACGAAGATATAAGCTAAGTCGGCGGCGGTTATAGTCGTTTTATAAGGAATAATATAGCAGTCCTTAGAAAGTCTGTCGGTTACTACTATTATCTAGTTAAAGCCGTCTCCTCGAGTAATAGGTCTTATAAAATCTATAGACAAGTCGGTCTAACGCTAAAGTAGAAGTGGGAGTGGTTTTAGAGTGTCCTAATAACGAAGTTGAGAGTGCTTGTTACGAGCGCAATTCTTACAAGCTTTATAAAACTAAGCTATATCGTAGTAAAGCTTTGGCCACTAATAATAGCGAGAAACTAACTCGAATAGCTTGTTTCGTCCCGGGTGACCGCTTTCGACGGAATCGTGGCTCTTTTAAAGTAGCCACACGCGTAAACTAGTGTTAGGAATGTATAAGCGATCCTAGAAGTACAACTAATTATCGCGGATCTGACACTCCGATAACAATACCTCTTTAGAGTGTAGGGTACGGTTAGTACGATTTATCTTAGTAGATATTCGCTTCTAAAAGGGGTCGTTAGGGTATCCTTCTTTAAGTATACGGGTAATCCTCTAATCGTTAGATTCCTCGTTAAGTTAAATAGGTGACAGTTGTAAGGCAGGGTCTAAATTACGTTCCTTAAGTAGGGCTTAGTCTTAGTATTTTAGGCGAGGGTCGTCCGAGTCCTAGGGTAAATCCTAGGAGCGGCGAGTTAAAGAATCGGGCTTAACAAGGTCTTTTACGGGGGCCACTTTAATAACAAAATCAAAAGAAGACAAGAACTTACTCTAGCGTACTTAGCGACGAGTAAGATACTTAGTAGTCATAAAATACTTAAGATTCTAGTAGTCTATAAGAACTAAAATCGGGTATTCGACGCTAGCTAGCTCGGACCGCCAGGATTTAAAAGCTCGTATAATAGTAAGGAGCTCCTTGTCGTAGATCTTATAATTGTACTCGGCGGGGTTAAAGACTCTAGACATAAACGCAACAGGGTGTAAAACGCTATTAAAGTACTAAGAAAGTATTGTAGTAGATATAAAATCTAGAGAGTCACATTCTAAGACTACTTCTTTAGTATGATCGAAGTGTCGAAGAATAGGGGCTAAAATAAAGGCTCGCTTAAGAGTCTAGAACGCGTACTTACAATCCGAATCCTAGGACTAGGACACGCCTTACCGGGATAGGAAATTAAGAGGTTTAACGATATATAAGAAGTCCTTAATAAAGCGACGGTAAAAGTTTAAAAAGCTAAGGAAGGCTTATAAGTCCTTAAGATTAGACGGCGTCTACTAGCGAACTACTGTAGAGACTTTCTCCGGGTCTATTCGTACCCCCTTAGTGTTAATTATTATACCGAGGTATTTAACTTCCTATACTTTAAAATCACACTTCTATATATCTAAATTCAGTCCTACGGCTTAAAGAGTATTAAGGACTTAGTAGACGTACTAGCGATAGGATTAAAGGTTATCGGAATAGACTAATACGTCGTTGTTACGCGTAGGAACAGTAAATGTGATAATATGTGTATAATAATAAGTGTAACGAGTGAAGGTGGCCAGAATGGCCACATATGTACAGTACAGGTGTGTTACGTCAGCCTGCTGACGTAATCCATGAGCGTCATCCATATGAGGCTCTGTGAGCCTCACAGATGCCCCCCTTTATAAAGCGCTCGTCCCTGAGCGCTTCTAGCCATTATCCAACAGTTCTTCTTGCCAGTATCCCTTGGGTTGTGTAGGACCGAGGAGCGAGAGCTGAAAGTGGATGTCCTTGCGTAGGTCTAAAGGCCTAATCAAAGACGACAGAGTTGTAGCCTCTGTAGGCATATCGACATGCTGACGTAGCACCACCAGTTCCGCCGGTTCGAGTTTAGAAGCATATGCGTATGTAGGTTGAGGGGCATATGTTGGTTCGTCGGTTGGTGCAGGAGGAGCAGCAAGAGCAGGAAGTGCTGTAGTTACAGCTTGTGTGATTGCTGGTGCAGAAGCAGCGGCAGGAGCAGGCGGGGGTTCCTTCGAGCGAAGGGCTGCAGATACAGCTCGTGTGACCGCATTTGCAATCATCGATTCCAGCTGTTGTTGTCTGATCGCATGTGCGACCGAACGGGATATTATCGATTCGAGCTTTCGTAGCTGGGAATCGGTAGAAACACTCGCCGAGTACTCGAGCGAGGGTGTACTACCTTTAGCTGGCATTTTATCGTACTCTTGTCGGTTTAGAGGCCGATATAGTCGTATTGGTTGTATCGGTCTAGAGGCCGAAATGCGGGGTAATTGAGCTCAATTAAGAGATCAATTGTTTTTACTTAGCAATGGATATAGAGGTCCTCTGAGGTAAAGGATAAGGAGATCCCTGATCAATGCGCGAGCATTGCTACCAATCTGTTACGCGTAGGAACAGTAAATGTGATAATATGTGTATAATAATAAGTGTAACGAGTGAAGGTGGCCAGAATGGCCACATATGTACAGTACAGGTGTGTTACGTCAGCCTGCTGACGTAATCCATGAGCGTCATCCATATGAGGCTCTGTGAGCCTCACAGT
>UNPR01000207.1:0-20174 GCA_900536425.1 Hymenoscyphus linearis | reverse complement strand
GTATAATAATAAGTGTAACGAGTGAAGGTGGCCAGAATGGCCACATATGTACAGTACAGGTGTGTTACGTCAGCCTGCTGACGTAATCCATGAGCGTCATCCATATGAGGCTCTGTGAGCCTCACAGTCGTCTATAAAAGCGGTATAAAAGATATCTAAGAACGGACGAAGAACCTCGTTAATACGGGCTTAAAAGGTAGCTAGGGCATTTATAAGGTCGAAAGGCACAACAAGGGACTCGAATAAGCCGTATCTAGTGTTAAAAGTAGTAAGCCATTCGTCTCCTTCCTTTATCCTAATTTAATTAAATGCGGCGATGACGTTAAGCTTTATAAAGTACCGAGCCTTGCTTAAGCGCTAAAGAGTCTCCTAAATCAGTGGAATAGGGTACCGGTTCTTAATAGTAATATCGTTGAGGAGTTAATAGTCTACGTAAAAGCGGAGGCCACCGCCAGGCTTCTTCGTAAATAAAACTAGTGATGCTGTAGGTAAGGTGCTCGCTCGGATAAAGCCTTTGTCTAACTGTTCCTTAAGGTACTTTTATAAAACTAGAAGCTCTAGTTTAGACATATTATATAGTTTACTATAAGGTAGAGTCTTATTAGGCTTAAGTTCGATATAGAGATCGCAATCCCGGTGTAGTAGTAGGGTATCGGCTACGTCTCTGTTAAAAAGTAGTAAGTGACGATAGTAGTGTTATAGTAATAGAGAAGTAGGATTAACTACTAGTTTTAGTCGTAAAGCGATTTCGACGTCCTCTATTAACATACTACGTAAATAGAGCTCCGAGGCTCGCTATTGTCGAGTTCGAGGTAAGTTAGGCAAGGACAAGAAGGAGTCTTCTTATAGAATACGCTCTATCTACTAAGGGCTATTAAGATTATTATATAAGCGGATCTAACGAGGTTCCTTAACTAAAGAGTTGTCTAAAACTACTCCGGACTTCTATAAATGTTGATTAATTTTAAAGAGGGATAGAGAGAACACCTTAACTCTATAAGTCTTTACAAGCGTATAGAAAGCAGTAGCGCCTACTTTCCGCGGTAGTAGTGCTCGATTCTCTTCTCTTATATAAGTAACTCGTATAGTATCTAGTCTTTTTAGAATATAGTAGGCTTTGTAAAACCTCGAATAAAAGTCGATAACTCGTCCTGCCTAGTCTACGTTCAGACTGTAGAGAGCTAGCTAAGGTTGCCCTAGAATAATATTATAAGATACTAGCGTAGTAACGTAAAACCGCTACTAACGTTCGATGTACTTACTAATAATTAAATCTAAAGTAACAGTATATATAACAGCACCTATAATAGAAGGTCGTCCGTCTATAATATAAAGACTTTATAGCCGAGCGAGTGGTTTAAAAACAAATCTATTTCGTTGCGTATAGGTAGAATTAATAAAGTGTTAAGCTAAGGCACTAGAATTAA
The DNA here is from genome assembly GCA_900536425.1 of Hymenoscyphus linearis. Classification (NCBI taxonomy): domain Eukaryota; kingdom Fungi; phylum Ascomycota; class Leotiomycetes; order Helotiales; family Helotiaceae; genus Hymenoscyphus; species Hymenoscyphus linearis. Next base: position 18,747 of record UNPR01000207.1, on the reverse strand, counting down.
GTATATAATAAGTAGTAGAAGTAATATATAGATTATTAGTATTCGTATCTTTATAAACCACTTTATAAGGGACTTCTATAACATTCTTCTACCTTTCCTCTAATGTAGAGAGCCTTAGTACTTTATTCCTTTTACGTCTCCGACGGCGACTATCGCTAGAGACTACGCTTTTCCCGCCTTATCCTTCTTCGCCTTTACCTCTTTCGCCTTCTCTAATTTAAGATAGGGAGTCTTTAGATTATAGTTAGGAGAGTCGTAGTAGAAGTATAAGTTATACTTAGTCTAGTATTCCTTCCGAGCCTTCTTCTCCTCTAGCGTATTTACGCGCTTCTTATCTTCGATATCCTTCTTTGTCTAAATCACCTTACTACTAATCCTTAAAGCGTCTAAATCTATAGGGTCACTACTAGGTTCCGCCGAAACAGGAGTAGGTAGGAGAATAGGTTATATACTACTAGTAGGCTTCTTATTAAGGAAATTCTCGCTAAAAACGCGGCGGCAGACGTAGTCGGCATCTCGTACAAGGGAGGCTAAATTCGTCAGATCGAGTCTATTACTATAGAGGGGGTTCTATAAGACGCGATTAGTAACTCTCGAATCTAGGGCATTTTATAGTAGGGTGTAAGCTTCGTATCCTTAAGAGTGTACTACTATATAGAGGGACAGGAAGTTAGCAAGGAAGTTGCTAGTTCTTATATTACCTTGTTAAAGCTTATAGAGCTTGTTAAAGGCGTCACTTTATAAATAAGGATTACTAAAGGTGTTAGTTAAGGCAGTAAAGATGTCGTTAATAGATTATAAAGCTAGGCCGAATTGTCTAAGTTTATTAATATAAGGGTTAATATACTTATGTGCTTTACCTTTAAGAGTACTTAAAACGTAGTTTATACGGTCGGTCTTAGTAGTCTACCAATCCTAGTTCTATTAAAGCTTAATTCTCGTACTAATAAGGTAGCTGCGAAGGTTAGAAGGAGATCGAAGTGTACTACTAAATTTAATAGGATCTAGGTATACTAGCGAACGTATAACAAGCACTTATTAAGACATATTTACTAGGGCGGCTTAAGTAGTAGCTCTAAGGGCGTTGTTCTAATTCTAAAGTACGACTAATTAATTGTAAAGTTATATATTCTCATTCTAGAGTTTCTAAGTGTTAACCAATTGATTGCGAAGTTACGTATTCTCATCCTAGAGTTTCTAAGTGTCTTCCTTTACTTCTTGTTCGTCTCGAAGAGCCTCCGCGTGTCCTTGTCTTTCGCTCTCTAAGCTCTCGATAATACTCTTAAATATCTACTAGAAGGCCTAGGGGCTTCGGGTCGCGGCTTTAGAGAGCGCTCGCGGGTCGTTACGATGGTCGTAAAGGTCGCTAGCCTCGAAGTGGTCTAGTTAAGATTGTAGATCAGCTATATTAGAATACGACGACTATGTCGATCGTATTAGTTCGTAGAAGGCGGACAATATATTAAGGGTAGGAAATAGAGTAGATTGTCCGTAAGGAGAGAAGGATAGAACTCCTCGCGGTAGAACTAACTAAATAGCTATAGAACCTAGAATACCCCGCATTTGCCTAGCACTATTCACTTTCGCTTACCCCGCACTTACAAGCAATACCCCTTATTCACTCTCGCTTATACCCCGCACTTTACCCCTATTCACCTAAGCGACTAACACCTACAAATCCATTCACCATAAAACTCGAAATCGAACCTTCACACTTAAAAGTAGACCCGGGTCCCTGATCTCGCAGTGTTACAGTGCTATGTGAGCTAAAGAGTGTATTTCGAGCGTACGCGTGGCTGATGCCGGGTGACTATAGACCTTCTCCTCCGATTAAGATGGATATAGGTAATTCAGTGTAGGATTTCCTAGGATTGCTTGTATAGTACGAGACACTTGTCGGTTTTGGTTTTATTGATGTGGTCGGTCAGTCGGAAGGCCGACTAATGATCTACCGCAAGCCCTTGGCGCGTATAAAGGAGCTATTTAGAAAAACCGGAAATCTAGCGCTAGCGTGTACCCCCCTCCCCTACCCCCTCTTACTCTCTATACCTCTCGTCGCCCCCTCTGTCTTTAACTTTAAAGTACAGTCACCCCCTTCTTTTCTGTAAAGTGTCCTCGTACCCCCCTGAATACCTATCCCTGCCCTTCCTCCTTTGTAGTGTCGTTCTAACCTAGGTATATATTCGTAAAGGTGTAGTATATTTAGAGGCCTAGCGTGGTAGAGGTGTGTATTCGTAGGAGAGAAGGCTGTCTCCGATAGAGGACTTAGGCGCGATTTGTGGTGTTGATTGTAAAAGGAAGGAAGGAAGGAATGGCTACGTTGGCCTAAGAAGTCGATCTTACTACTTCGCTCGTAGTTAATTGTACGCCGCTTGCTTTTCGAGTGACTTAATCTTAGCTCTCTAGACTAGGGCAAGCCCTAGCTAGAGGTTTGTAGGATGTACCGCGTATAGGTGTTGAGTCTTCGTATCCTAAAAGTGGACTGTAAAGGAAAGAGTGAATACTAGTTATATTACATGTGATTCTAGGACTTGTATACTTATATTCTCTCACCTAGACTTAGATAGTTCCATACCTTACAATCTACAACCTATTCTTCTGATATCTTAATATCCTTGTACTATCTTCTAAAAGATTCTGTCTTGTTTAGAGCTGACGATACCCCTGAGAACACTAGCGGGGGTTTTGAGGTTGGCTATGGTTGTTAAGCTTCTATCTTTAGTCTCTTTAAGCTAGTAGTCCTTCTCTTTATAATATCTACTATTAGGATGTGAGCTACTAGATAATATGTTAATAACTTTAGTAGGTGTTTATTACTTATATACTAGGATAGTTCTAGTAGTAAAGACGTCTTTCCTTTGTGCCTAGAGGTCTAGTCTTTGCTGTGGTGTGTACATTTGCTGTTAAAGGATAAATAGGATAACTGCTACCCCTCTAGGAACCTGGTGGTTAGTATTGAACTGACTACTGTATAAGCGCCTTTTATAGAAGACCTAAAATTTATAAAAGTTAATATAAGCTTTTATAAGGATACTATAATATTCTACAATTGATACTTACTCTTTGGTTTTTTTACTAAAGCGCTATAGCGTTATTAATCTATTATAGGCTGGGGGTTAGTATAATACTAACCACCACCTAGGTAGTCAATTTTTGAAGTACTTTTATAGCACGTGACCGTCCCAATACTTAGTAGGTAGGTCAGAGACTATATTAGTTTTCTACTAAATACGCCTATATATTAGGTAGAGCCTTCCCCCGCCTATTTTAGCCTCTGTATTATCTATATACCTGTACCTATAAGTAGTACTTTGCTGTTTTCTACGTCCCTTATACCTATACCCATACCTTTAACTATAAGCTGTACCTACCTATATTGTATTGTATTTAATTATATTTAATAATAACTTTTCCGTAAGAATAAGGACTATAGGCGAGCTTGTAGAACAATTATAATTATACTAATATAAGCTAGGATTTATGTTCAAGATGAATATTAGATTCTAGTAGATTTAGTATTATATGGAAAATTAATTATTGTAATAATGGTAATAATAATAAATCTATGAAAATACCTGTGTCTTTTGGTGGGCCGTGGTCAGTATCAAACTGATACCAAGGGCCATTTTGCACCCCATTTACAAACCACGGGTCAGTATCAAACTGACCACTATTTCCACAGGGCACCATAAGTCCAATGGCTGCCCATTCTATGGCGTGAATTGCACTTATCATTCCTCTTATGTTTCCTGCTTAAGAGGCACTGGGGCAGATTTCTGATGCTGCAAAATAATCGCCTTGTTGTTGACATGCGAAAAGTTGGGCAAGTGGTGATTTTTGGGGGGCTGGGTGTTTATTATCGCTATGACAAAGATTCTCACTGATCTTCCCGTACGGGGAATGTGATGTTTCGTGTGCTGTGCCAGCGACTGACTTGACAGGATATCTCAAACTATCGCAAGTCATATTTGGCCTGAAATGAGGTTTGACGGTGCACTTTGAGCTATCGCAGGTCATGATGTTTGGACTAAAATAGTGAGATGTTCTGCAATATGCTTTCCCTTTTCAAGAAGCAGATGTTCCAATTTCCTCAGTTGTGATTGCATTTGTTGAAGTTTTTCGTCCAAGTTGAATTATGGTAATAGTGTGTGTGTTTTAGTGTCAGCAGCATCTGGCATTGAGACTGGGAGAATTGCTGCTGCTGTGAGAGCCGGCCCAAGCAGAAAAGCTGCTTTAACGAGACTGCGCATCTTGTATGGAGCTTGCAGCTTTTTTCCAGACAAGTGAGGTAGATATCGACCAATAGCCTACTGAAGCATGGACATATAGTAATCAAAAAAGAAACAATGAAAGAAAGGAGAGTATTTGGAACCAAGGAGGGGCAATGGGCTTGATAAAAGGAAAGCTGGTTGCCTAGCTAATAATTTATTGAGATCCGATGTTGCATTTTGCATATAGTGGACCAGTTGGGCCGAAAATACATATTTATCACTGCTGGTTCGGCCAGGAAGCGTTGCTCAAGCAGAAACTTCGTAACTCAACCTTTTCGAAGCCTTGTAAGCGAGTGGGTTTATTACAAGGACTAGAGAGGTATAAACCAATGAGACGCGCAACTATCCGAATTTGAAAACAATTAGCCCATCATAGCCATTACCCGCGTAACGAAGCTCCCAGGAACATGATCATCACAAAAACGTAAATCCGAATGAACGTATTTTGGTGCAGGTCAAAGTCCATGACATAATATCGGCTAATCCGCCTTCGAACTGTTACAGGATAGAAACATTGTGCTTGGTTTTGTTTACGGAGAGATCGCCCCAAGTGAAGTAGTATGTGGTTCGTCGAGTGGGATGGAATAGGATGTAGAATTCAGGGTATAGAACTATCTAAGTCTAGGCGGATATGAAGTAGTTGGAATCCCAAAGTCAGATGTAGAACTTTTGGTATCCACTCCCCATCACTACGGCCACAGCCTCGTGTTAGCTCTCCTTGAAAAAATACCAAGATAAACGAGTGGAGTTGCCAGGTGGGAAGTATATATGGAACTTATTAAGTCGGCTCAAAGAATATTTCTCGCGAATCCATTCGCAACCTTCAAAAAGATAGAGTTTTTTTTTGCTCCTCAGATTTATTACATCAACAACGCTGCTGTTATAAGTTTATGTACTAGAAATATCTTACTAGCCTGTTGGATTTCAGATGTTCGTGTTGATCAAATAGCCCAAAATCTCGAGCTTATCGATCTTGAAAAACTCCTAGCCAATTCTACCTTCAAATACAATACATAAAACATAAAAGGAAAGTTCCCGCAGTGAGTGAGGGCGCGCTGGAAACCACTCGGAAGATGGCACCCCACTGGCATGTCAGCCGGGCAATCGATTATAAACATGAAATCTACTAACCAATAATAATTTACTAATCCAGAACTATAAACCTTCGATATGGGTATTCTTGCCGTCGATATGCTTATCTACATACCACAGTAGTATATTAATTCTAAATTTCTAATGGGCCTATGGGTCCGCCTGCCTAAGGTTGATAAACCCCTACAGAAATGAGAGGACTTTTACCTAGGTATTGATTCAATTTCCATTACATCTGATATAAAACAAAGCATATAGAATAATACATATTAAGAAAGGCCCTCAAAGGTCAACCAAGAAGCGTACCTAGTTTTCCATCTCCCGACCTCGGGATCCACTATATTACATGGTCACGTGTATCTATGCGGCAACCTGGAAGCTGGAGGGGATCTCGATTGATGAACTATCCCTGCAATATCAAAGCAGCAACAGCCAAACTTCAATCAACGCCAAACACCACTCCACACCTCCACAATGGTAAGCCATATCTCGCAGATGCTCATCTTGATCGCGTAATCTCTGCGCATCTCTCGATATCAATAAACCCATACTAAACAACGTGTAGCTTCCTCTCGGCCTCCTCACAGCCGCCCAAGGCCACCCTATGCTAGTGGAGCTCAAGAATGGCGAGACCCTAAACGGACATCTGGTTACATGTGATACATGGATGAATTTAACACTGAAGGAGGTGGTGCAAACGAGTCCGGTAAATATTATACATCATCTGTCCGGCAGCGCTTCTTGCGGGTTGGCTCCTTCGATTTTATGAAGCTTGGCTAATGTGGTTTCTAGGATGGAGACAAGTTTTTCAGACTACCGGAGGTTTACGTGAAGGGAAACAATGCATGTTGAATAGTTCTAGGGTGTCTGCGAAATGCTGATGGTTGATGTAGATCAAATACTTGCGGGTACCTGATGAGATCATTGATCTGGTCAAGGAGCAACAACAAGGTCAGCAAAATAGCAACTACAGAGGCCGTGGTGGACAAAGAGGCGATCATCGTGGCAGAGGTGGTGATAGAGGACGAGGCGGTAGAGGCGGAGGAAGAGGGAGGGGACGGGGTTCATGAGTACAGTGGGGAGTTGAGGGGTGGAAGACGATTTCACGAATGGGAAACAAAAGCGAAAGTTCGGGGAGAAGAACCCTAAGAATTTTCTCGGTGGTCTATGAATGCCTAAGCTACATGCTTAGGGTTGGTGGGATTCGGTTTCGAAGTGGGCTGGTACCTATATGAGTACCTATTTATTGCTTGCCGTGGCATTTTCCCCTACAACAAAAAAACTGCCATCCCGAAATCAATATTACACTAAATCACCCGTCAGGAATATTTTGTCATTTTTGATTCGGGTCTGATGTTATTGAACTGTCATATAAATGCGTGTGATTGAAAGCAGAACAGGTAGCTGAGTTAATCATCCCATGGGTTCTAGATATATTATACCCTTAATCATATTTCTAGCTGGCTACGTTTTTAACAGAGTAAGAGAAAATAGGTAAGTTTTACTTATTAGAGTCGCCGTGTTAACTTTCGTTAGGGTTATTCTCTATTGATTTGCGGTAGTATTAGCATAGGCCAGCATATTTCTTCCTAACTCCCCCTTTATATTTCTAGACGTTATAGAACAAACATAGCCTCTTATTAGAGTAATTATTAGAAGTGTGTGTACTAAGAATTTTAGGGCGAGTAATAAGAAATTATCGCGTAAAAATAGAGGGTAAATCTAGGTAGAAGATATACTAAGAAGCCTATATTTAGATAGGGAATTTCCTATATATAGTAGAAATAGCTAGGTAGTCCTATATTATATAACATCTAGGAGCCTTCTAATTCAGGCCTATTTTCCGTGTAATAGAAATCACTATATAGGTTTGAGTAGTCTAGCTACTAGCTTTTTAACTTATATTCTATTATCTATCTATAATATTATTCTAGACTTTTTCTTTGTATTTCTTACCCTATAGGAGCAGGGATTAGTATAGTACTAATCCCTTGTCAGGGTGGGCAATAGAGTAGATTGTCCGCAAGGAGAGAAGGAGACTCCTTGCGGTGGAACTAGCTAAATAGCTACGGAACCTAGAATACCCCGCACTTGTAATAGCACTATTCACTTTCGCTTACCCCGCACTTACAAGCAATACCCCTATTCACTTTCGCTTATACCCCGCACTTAGAACACCCCTATTCACCTAAGCGACTAACACGTGTAAATCTATTTACTATAAAACTCGAAATCGAACCTTTACATAAGGCCCCCCCTTATACTAAAACCGTACTACTTCGAAGTAGTTCGAGCAGCGTTTAATTCGTCAGAAGTAGGTTGTAACTTATCCGGAAAAGAACGATAGAATAAAGCGCGAGATATAGACCCTAAAAAGACGTTTTTAAGAGGTTCCTAGGTACTCTCGTTATAACCTCGCCACTAAACAAGATACTAAAATTGGCCGTCCTAACGCCTAGAGTCGACGATTTTATCGATGGCCTAGAGCTCTTAACTACTGTTATTAAGTGCTACTGGCATTGCTGGCGGATTAGACTGGCTAGGGAGCGGAGTGCCCGCCGAGGGACGTAGTAAATTAGTATAAAAGACTAGGTAGATAGACTTAAGCTCGGGTGGCAAGTCTAGTTTATAAGTATACGAGTTAACCTTTTATAACACGCGGAATAGACTAATAAGCTTGGCGTCAAACTTCGGAATAGGACGCGTAGATAGGATGTTCTTAGTACTTAATAGTACTAAATCGCCTGCTCGATAGTCAGGAGTCGGAGTTCTCGAATTATTAGCCGAGGATTCTATAGAGTCTCGAGCAGCTAGTAGATTAGTTTAAAGCAATTCGAGGATTTCTTATATCTTTTGTACGAACTACGTACTAGCTAGTTCTTTTAGTAACAAAGAATCTAGGTCTCTTAGTAGTAAAAAGCTTAGCCTAGGATAGTAACCGTAGTTCGTAAAGAAGAGGGACATTCTAGTAGAGCTATTTACAACATTCCTTATAGCAAATTCTACTAAAGGAAGATATTATACCTACTTCTTCTAAGCGAAGTCTAAATAAAGTCGAAGATATTTCGCTACTAATTTATTTATAATTTTAGTCTAGCTATTAGTTTTAGGATAGTACGCTATCGAGAGCTATACATAAATTTATAGTATCTTATAGACAGCTTTCTAGAAGTCAGATATAAATAAGGTTCCTCGATCGGTGACAATTAAACTAGGGAGTCCGTAGAGCTTCTAAATATCTCGAACGAAGACGTGAGCTAAGTCGGGGGCGGTTATAGTCGTCTTATAAGGAATGATATAGTAGTCCTTAGAGAGTCTGTCGGTTACTACTATTATCTGGTTAAAGCCGTCTACTCGAGCGATAGGTCCTATAAAATCTATAGACAAGTCGGTCTAACGTTAAAGTAGAAGTAGAAGTGGTTTTAGAGTACCCTAATAGCGAAGTTGAGAGTGTTTGTTACAAGCGCAATTCTCACAAGCTTTACAAAACTGAGCTATATTGTAGTAAAGTTTTAGCCACTAATAATAGCGAGAAACTAACTCGAATAGCTTGTTCCGACCTAGGTGCCCGCTTTCGACAGAATTGTAGCTCTTTTAAAGTAGCTACACGCGTAAACCAGTGTTAGGAACGTATAAGCGATCTCGGAAGTATAACTGATTATCGCGAATCACATACTCTAATAGCGATACCTCTTTAGAGTGTAGAGTACGGTTAACACGATTTAGTTTAGTAGATATTCGCTTCTAAAAGGGGTCGTTAGGATAACCCTCTTTAAGTATACGAGTAATCCTCTGATTATTAGATTCCTTAATCTTATTAAGTTAAATAGGTGACAGGCGTAAGGCTAGGTCTAAATTGGGTTCCTTAAGCAGGGCCTAATCTTAGTATTTTAGGCGAGGGTCGTCCGAGTCTTAGGGCAAATCCTAGGAGCGGCGAGTCAAAGAGTCGGGCTTGACAAGGTCCTTTGCGGGGGCCACTTTAATAACAAAATCGAAAGAAGACAAGAACTCACTCTAGCGTACTTGACGTCGAGTGAGATGCTTAGTAGTCATAAAATACTTAAGATTCTGGTGGTCTGTAATGACTAAAATGGGGTATTCGACGCTGGCCAGCTCGGCTCGCCAGGATTCGAAAGCTCGTACAATATCTAATCTTTTCGGAATACAGTGAGCTTTGTAAAACCCCGAACAAAAGTCGATAACTCGTCCTGCCCAGTCTACGTTCGGATTGTAGAGAGCTAGCCAAGGTTGCCTCAGAATAATATCGTAAGATGCTAGCGTAGTAACGTAAAACCGTTGCTGACGTTCGATGTACTTACTAATAATTAAATCTAAAGTGACAGTATGTATAATAGCACCTGTAATAGAAGGTCGTCCGTCCGTAATACAAAGACTTTATAGCCGAGTAAGTGGTTTAAAAACAAATCTATTTTGTTATACGTAGGTAGAATTAATAAAGTGTTAAGCTAAGGCACTAGAGTCAAGTATATAATAAGTAGTAGAAGTGATATATAGATTGTTAGTATTCGTATCTTTGTAAACTACCTTATAAGGGACTTCTATAACGTTCTTCTACCGTTCCTCTAATATAGAGAGCCTTAGTATCTTATTCCTTTTACGTCCCCGACAGCGACTATCGCTAGAGACTATACTTTTCTCGCCTTATCCTTCTTTGCCTTTACCTCTTTCGCTTTCTCTAATTTAGGATAGGGAGTCTTTAGATTATAGTTAGGAGAGTTGTAATAGAAACACAAGTTGTACTTAGTCTAGTATTCCTTCCGAGCCTTCTTCTCCTCTAGCGTATTCGCGCGCTTCTTGTCCTCGATATCCTTCTTTGTCTAAATCACCTTACTACTAAGCCTTAGAGTATCTAAATCTATAGGGTCACCGCCAGGTTCCGCCGTAGAAACAGGAGCAGGTAGGAGAACAGGTTATATACCACTAGCAGGCTTCTTATTAAGGAAATTCTCGCTAAAAACGCGGCAGTAGATATAGTCGGCATCTTGTACAAGGGTGGCTAAGTTCGTAAGAGAGAGTCTGTCGTTGTAGAGGGGGTTCTATAAAACGCGATCAGTAACTCTCGAATCTAAGGCACTTTGTAGTAAGGTATAAGCTTTGTATCCTTAAGAATGTGCTATTATATAGAGGGACAGGAAGTTAGCGAGGAAGTCGCTAGTTCTTGTATTGTCTTACTAAAGCTTGTAGAGCTTGTTAAAGGTATTACTTCGTAAATAAGGATTGCTAAAGGTGTTGCTTAAAGTAGTAAAGATGTCGTTAATAGATTATAAAGCTAGGCCGAATTGTCCGAGCTTATTAATATAAGGGTTAATGTACTTACGTGCTTTACCTTTAAGAGTACTTAAAACGTAGTTTATACGGTCGGTCTTAGTAGTCTACTAATCCTGATTCTACTAAAGCTTAATTCTCGTACTAATAAGATAGCTGCGAAGGTTAGAAGGAGATCGAAGTATACCACCGAATTTAATAGGATCTAGATATACTAGCGAACGCGTAACTAGTACTTGTTGATTCACTAGGGCGGGTTAAGTAGGTAGAGGAACAGTAGTTCGAGCAGTAGCTCTAAGAGTGTTATTCTAGTTCTAAAGTACGACTAGCTAGTTATAGAGTTACGTATTCTTATACTAGAGCTTCTAAGTGTCTTCCTTTGCTTCTTGTTCATCTCGAAGGGCTTCTACGTATCCTTGTCTTTCGCCTTCTAAGCTCTCGATGATGTCCTTAAATATCTACTAGAAGACCTAGGGGTTTCGGGTCGCGGCTTTAGAGAGAGCTCGCGGGTCGTTACGATAGTTGTAAAGGTCGCTAGCCTCGAAGTATTCTAGTTGAGGTAGTAGATCAGCTATGTTAGAATACGACGACTATATCGATCGTATTAATTCGTAGAAGGCGGACAATATGTCAGGGTGGGCAATAGAGTAGATTGTCCGCAAGGAGAGAAGGAGACTCCTTGCGGTGGAACTAGCTAAATAGCTACGGAACCTAGAATACCCCGCACTTGTAATAGCACTATTCACTTTCGCTTACCCCGCACTTACAAGCAATACCCCTATTCACTTTCGCTTATACCCCGCACTTAGAACACCCCTATTCACCTAAGCGACTAACACGTGCAAATCCATTCACCATAAAACTCGAAATCGAACCTTCACATCCCTAGTCTAAATTTACTATAGAGGGTTCTATTTAAAAAGAAATAGAGATGTTTTCAATCTAATAGTGAGTACGTCTTTTTACTATACTGTCGCTTATAGTTAGTTTAAGTAAGCGTGTCGTTATAGTATTCGAGTGAATATAGAATATATTCACTCGAGGGGGCAGGTCACCTAACTAGGCTGGTCCTGCACGGACCACCTAGTCCTGTCTATACTATTCTAGCACCACTTCTACAACTTAGACTCGGTATGTACATTACAAGTAGATAGTTAAATACTAAGGTATTAACCATCTACTTATATTATATCTTATCTTAGACAAGATAAACTAACCCTAATTAGTAAGCGCGTATAGATTAGAATCTTAATACTTTTTCGATAATTTTTCGACATTTGTTACGAAGCTATTTACTTAACAAACGAATAAACACTTTACTAGAACTTAACTATAACTTAACTAAACTATACTAGAACAAGACGACAGAAGCACTCGACGGTAAAAGTACTTATGATATTATCTCTCTAAGTAATGGTAGACACTACTACTAACAATCTAGATAACTTTCCGCCTAGTCTAGGTAGAATAGAATATTCAAAGCTAGATCCGTTTACTAAACAGCGATATAGTAAAGAAGGACAAACGAAAAGACGACTAAGTTATAAAGTTAACGTCTAAAATAATTAATATCTTTTATTAGACCTAAGACAAAAGCTTAAGTAGCGACTCGGACTCGAACCTATTACTTTTACTCCTAGCTAAGGTTAATAACAAAAAGGCAAGGCACCTATAGTAGGTAGAGCACCTTTCGAATCTATAACATTAGTAGCCAGCTACAACTTTAATAAATCGATAGATAATCTCGAAGCCGATCTCGAACAACTTCGACAACATAGAGACAGCATAGAGATACTATACTAGAAAGACAATAAAGATCTATAGGAGACGGAAGAAAAACCTACAGCTAATTAATTAATTAAGGCCGTAATAATCAGATACTAGAATAGGAAAATTCAAGATAAGGAACTCGCTAGAATGTTTTATATCTAGTTCTACAAATATAATCTTAAATTCTTCGAAGAATGCTATAAAGGTAGTAGAAGATCATTTCGCTTAGTACTTCGCCGACAAGGCGTATAGGTCGAGTTTAACGATAAAGCTATTACACTAGTACAAGTACTCTACAATACGGTACGTCGACAAAACTAGTATAAGTAGACTAACGCTAAAGTCCTTAAAATAAGATATAACAACCTAAAATCACTAATGCTCTAGATCAGACTTTAAGAACTTTAAGGTACTAGAAATATATCTATTAAATTACTAAAAAGAAAGTACACAGTTCTAGTAAAGCGTATAGATTAAAATACTAAGCTAACTACGCCAATTGTAAAGCCGCGTGTGCTATCGAGGGCTATAAAACCCACTTTCTTCACGCCTAGCAAATTTTAACTACTAACGCCTAGTAATATAAAACCTGATATTCAAAGTAGAACAAGCCACGTATTCAAAACTGGCAACACGACTACTACTACTATAGTACTACCTTCGAGCCTACAAATACCAGCTCTAAGCCTATAAGCACCAGCTTTAAATCTACGTCAAAAGGCATTACCATATTAGGACCTACAATTAAGTTATTAAAAACAGGGTACAATCACACTAAATCTAAATGTATAAGGAACTTTTTAAAGTGTACTACAACTATAAGCACCGGGATACCTACCTACTTAGAATTTATAAGGATTCCCACCCCTACTACCACCGGTTTAAAGCTAAATGCTGCCCTAGTAATACAGATTACAAACGGGCGGATATAACTAAAACTTCCTATAAACGGGCCTATTCTACCCCTAAAAGTTTGGTCACAACCTAGTTAGACTACTACTACACTTAGGAGCTAATCTAGACTCTTGTACAATTTAGGGTCTAGCGAAGTTATATCGCGACGGTATAAAATATAGTAGAATTAAGGACGTCTTTAATATAAAACTTAAGATCTTTTACGCTACTTGTAACTAATGCGAGGTAACCTAGGACCGCCTTACAAAGGCCTTTCCGACTATGTTAAAAGGAGCCGCCGCGGAGTACTATTATAGTACAATTCTCGGACAAGGATTAGACTTCCTAACTATAGTATAAGTAGTATAAGATAACTTTAAAAACCTTAGACATAAGAGGTATCTTTAAGACGAATAGGATAAGTATACGCTTAAGTACGTTAAAGGAGAGAATCCTAATAAGACTACGTTATAATACTTCGATATTATAATAAGTAAGCTAAGGGGGATTCGGCTAGGACTTAGTATATTACTTTAATAAGATGACAACTTTTATTAAAGTATTATTCGGAATACTCGCGGAAGTGTAGAATACGAAACAGTTGTTATAAATCCTCTAAATATAATCTTAGACCTTAAATCGAACCTTAGAAATACGATATCGAGTTACGAGTTCTGTACGGGTATAACTATTAAGAAGGGCTATGTTAAAGGAACTTATATGACCGACTCTACTAACCCGGCAGAAACATATTATATAAATAGAACCTATTATAAGTAAGATTAAAATAGGTATAAAAACAACAGAAACAACTCTATTGGTAGAACTAATTCTAGTAGTAGATGTTAGATATATAGAAAGCTAGGCTATAGATCCTTCGAGTACACAAAGGAGGAACAAGACTTATATAAAGAGAAGTTCTAGAATAGGTTCTATAGTAAGTTTAAAGGAGACTATCACAAGAAAGACTTTAACAAGAGTATAATACTTTTATCTCCTAGTTCGAGTCCTAGTCCTAGGATATAGCGAGCTTAACCGCCACTATATATATGATTAGTATAGAAAACACAGATGATTTAGCGTCGAGTTCGAGCTCGAGCTTAAGCGACGAGGAATACAGGAGTGTACACGTTATAGAGTGTTTTATAATAGATACGCTTAGTAACGTAAATACAAAACAGCTTATAGATCAGCTTAATCACGCTTCTACTTTACACTAGCTTAGATTTAGCGATACGTACCTAGGAATTATAGGAGGACAAGATACTAGAATAACTATAATACTCGTAGTAGACAAGGCACTTTAAATTGTTCTACCTATAACAACACCTCGCTAGGGACCTAAAAATTTCTACGGTATTATAATTAATACTAGTGCCTCTACCTTTAATTTAGCCGGTTACGATTAGTACTATACGTACAATATAATTAACAATTCTCTATTAAAACTAAGTAACGTTATAGTCAAATTTAGTATAGGAAACTCTACTACTATTAGATATATAGTAGTTAAAACACTAATCGGACAAGTAAAATTCTACGTGTTTCCGATTAAACTACTATTTATCCTTTACCTTTAATAACGCGACAAGATATAAGTAAAGTACGATAATATTAAGGATATTGTTACTATAGAAGACGGTGCTATAGTCAAGGTTGTACGTCGGTTTAGCCACCTATTTATAGTATAGGACTAGGTATACTATAATTATATATACGAATTCCTAAGTTTATTATTAAAGGCCGAACTACGACGTCTTTATAAGCGATTTAGCTACCTATCTGTCGTAAAGTTATAGAAAGTTTTAGAGCGGGCCGGGCACGATATCGACTAAACTATACTCGAGGAATTAACTAAATACTACGACTACTATATAAAGTATGGCCGCTTACTACACCGCTTTTACTTTACACTAAAAGAGGACAAGGACTTTAATTACACAGTCTATATAGATATCTTCTTTATTTATAGTAAGCTAGTTCTTTATATAATCGACGAAGCTATAAGATAGAACGCTATATATTAGCTATAGGACATATTAGTAAAACACGTCTAGGAAATAATAGGAAAATACTAGCTTTATATGTTCCTAGGACTAATAGACTTACTTATAACAGACGTAGGAAAGAACTTTACTTCTAAGGAATTCCGATTATATACAAGTACTTTAGGTATTACAATTAAAGCTGTACCTATCGAGGTACATTAATCTATCGGACTAGTTAAACGCTACTACGGCCTATTACGCCGCGCCTATAACATTCTAGTATAAGAGATACCGGACTTGCTAAAGGATGTTATACTTTAAATAGCAGTAAAGACTGTTAACGATACCGTAGGACCTAACGGTCTTATACTAATACTACTAGTTTTCGGGGTATATCTAAAGATATAGGACCTTATTTTACTATTAACTACAATTACTAAGCGATTAGAAACACTATAAAAAGCAATAGCCGAAGTACGTAAGATTAAAGTAAAACGATAAGTTAATAAGG
This sequence comes from Hymenoscyphus linearis, assembly GCA_900536425.1. NCBI lineage: Eukaryota > Fungi > Ascomycota > Leotiomycetes > Helotiales > Helotiaceae > Hymenoscyphus > Hymenoscyphus linearis. Next base: position 2,935 of record UNPR01000207.1, on the reverse strand, counting down.
CCCTTAATACTAGAAACGGCCTATCTAATCGAATTAAGGATCTACCTCTTAGATCTAAGGTTTAGGTATAGCGTGAACATAAGAAGTGGCAAAGACTATATATTCTACGAGGATATAAAGAAGAAGATATAATTGTTAGAATTAAGGGTAAGCCAGTTCGATTCCGATCTACAGTCGTTAAACCACAATATACAAATAAGGATATATCTAATATTTGAAACTAAGATATACTATACGAAGATATTACAGTATATCCTAACGAACACTCCGAAGAGGCATAACTAAAGAAACGTGGAAGACTATAAAAGTTAAGACAAATTAAGTCGGAACCTAATAAAGACGAATAGGTTAAAGCGGTCCCTACACTACTAAAGCGTAGCCGCGGACGACTAAGAAAGACTATAGTAGTTTATTGTAGTAAGGCACTTCTAGTCTATGAAGAGGATGTTATACAACTAAAGTACTAGGCGTACTTTATAGACGATAGCGTAGTATATCTAGTATTCGACGATTCGAGGTAAATAGAGATAAGCGGATTAACTGACAACGGAGTCTTTAAGGTTGTTATAGTTAATTAATTACTACTAGATGCTCGTGTATTTAGCTCTTAATTCGTTAATATAATTAAAAACAAGGGCACTTCCGAAGTATTTAAGAAGTCTAGACTTATAGTTAAAGTATTCGACAATAACGGAAAATCGTTAGTTTTAACTTAATTACTAATAATCTAGAGGGTTAGTATATAGATTATTCTTATACTTATAGCGATTAAATTCCGCTAAGATCTATCGATTAAACTCTAGTTACGAGATGTTATTTAGGTATATACTTAATCGACAACAACACTTAATCGACCTATATTTATATAAGGACTAAAAGGCAACCTATAGTAAGAAAGGTTATACTTTAAGATTATTAAACCTCTATACGACATCCCCGAATTAGGTAACCACTAGTATAACACGTATATTAAGCACTATATAGAGAAGCTCGGAATAAAACAATCGACCTACGATTCCTACTTACTATATATAAATAAGGTAGGGTTTTAGGGTATAATAGGACTTTAAACTAATAATACTCTTATTCTCGGGGACACGGCTTTTGTAGAAAAGGAATAATCGGAATTAACTATATTTAAATCTAAGCCTATAGAAGTGTTAGCGCTAGATAAACCTTTAAAATTTAACGGTAGTAAGATCACTTTAGTAAGCGACGGTACCGTCATACTTATATACGATTATAGAGATCGAGTTAAATTAGTGGCGAACGAACCTGTCGATACTGTTACTGCTCGTAGTGTTGTTCGTAAGTAATACGCTATAAAGGATTAATACGTCGCTTAAAGAGTAGTCGGAGTATATATAGCTATAGTGTACTAGCCAGAGGCAGCATTTGACTTGAGCGTAGTAGTACAGTATCTGAACCCTGATAAGAGCGCTATTAACGTACTAAACAAGCGCATATAATAGCTAATTAATAACTAAAAGCGAGGACTTAAATACGTGCCTTTAGATATCGATTCGCTACGGCTTGTTTTATTTATAGATACTTCCTTTATAAACTTAACTAACCTTTCCTTACAAATAGGCTATATTTTATACCTAACGGATAAGGACAATAATACGGTTATTTTACACTGGAGTTCTATAAAATATAGACGAATTACAAGGAGCGTACTGGCTTTCGAGCTATACGCTCTTAGTGGTGGATTCGATATAGCGGGAGTGATTAAATTAACGCTCGAGGCGATTCTAAGTAAAGGAATCAAGTTAACAATTTATACTGATTCTAAGTCGATATACGAATGCTTAACTAAGCTTAGTATAACAAAGGAGAAGCGCCTTATGATCGATGTGATGGTACTACGCTAGACGTACGAGCGCTAGGAGATCTACGAGATCCTTTAGATTAAAGGAAGTATAAATCCTACTAACGCTATAACAAAATTAAAGCCCTGCTAGACGCTAGTTACACTTATCGATATAAACAAAATCGATATAGTAGTTGAAGAATAGGTTGAACGTAAGGATATATCCGAAGGACAAAAAGAATAGGATTAACAAGTCACGTGTAAATTGTAAGGTATTAGGAGAGTGAAAACATTGGTTTAGCGTTTTAGATAGTTAGCTATTAGTACCGAGTCTCTTGCTTCTTTTAAAGTAAGCCTAGTGTCGTTATAGTATTCGAGTGAATATAGAATATGTTCACTCGAGGGGGTAGATCACATGACTAGGCTGGTCTTATACGGACCACCTAGTCCTGCCTATACTGTTCTAGCATCGCTTCTACAACTGTCAAGGGTGAGAAATAGAGTAGATTGTCCGCAAGGAGAGAAGGACAGAACTCCTCGCGGTGGAACTAGCTAAATAGCTACGGAACCTAGAATACCCCGCACTTGTAATAGCACTATTCACTTTCGCTTATACCCCGCACTTAGAACACCCCTATTTACCTAAGCGACTAACACGTGTAAATCTATTTACTATAAAACACGAAATCGAACCTTTATATAAGGCCCCCCCTTATACCTAAACTGTACTACTTCGAAGTAGTTCGAGTAGCGTTTAGTTCCTTAGAAGTAGGTTATAACTTATCTAGAAAAGAACGATAGTATAAAGCGCGAGATATAGACCCTAAAAAGACGTTTTTAAGAGGTTCCTAGGTACTCTCATCGTAACCTCGCTACTAAACAAGATACTAAAACTGGCCGTCCTAACGCCTAGAATCGACGATTTTATCGATAGCCTAGAGCTCTTAACTACTGTTATTAAGTGCTACTAGCATCGCTGGCGGATTATACTAGCTAGGGAGTAGAGTGCCCGCCGAGGGACGTAGTAAATTAGTATAAAACACTAGGTAAATAGCTTTAAGTTCGGGTGGCAAGTCTAGTTTATAAGTATACGAGTTGACCTTTTATAACACGCGGAATAGA
>UNPR01000210.1:0-85686 GCA_900536425.1 Hymenoscyphus linearis | reverse complement strand
CTTCCTTATGTCCCCTAATATCAACTTTAAAAACCAGTCACCCCCCTACTCTTTAAAAGTGTCCTCGTACCCCCCTATACAGATATACCCGCCCTTCTACCTCCCTCCCGGTGTCTGTCGTTTAGGGTATCCATATTCACAGATATAAAGGTATAGAGGCCTAGCGTGGCAAGGGCTTGTTTTTCGAAGAGGAGGGCTAATAATCGATAGATTTAGGAGAGACTAAGTTACGTCGGTGGCAGGAGGTGAGGAAAGGTAGTCGTGGCTAAAGAGGCTGGATCGCGGTGTTTGAAATCGTGCGTAGTAAATTATACGTGTGTCTGTGGTAATGACTTAATCTTAGCTCTCTAGCTAGGGCAAGCCCTAGCTAAAGGTTCGTAGGATGCACCGCGTACAGGTGTTGAGTCTTCGCATCCTAATATACGAGAAGTGAAATATGGGGGAAGTGAAATATAGAGGAAGTGAGATCTGGGATAAGTGAAGAGAAGCAGGAAGTGAGTATGTAAGAAGTGAGTACTTAGAGGAAGTGAGACTTGTTTAAGGTGAGACTTGTAATAAGTGAGGACTTGCACGAAGTGAGACTTGCTAGAAGTGAAGTTAAGTAAGAAGTGAGTATGTAGAAAGTGAAGATAAGTAAGAAGTAGGTAGTTGCGAGAAGTGAGTACTTGTAATAAGTGAGTATTTGCGATGAGTGAGACTTGTTTAAGGTGAGTACTTGCTCGAAGTGAGGTCTATTACTCACCTCTCTGTAGTAACTAAGATAAGCCGGAAGTGAGTATTCGCGAGAAGTAAAGATATACGGGAAGTGAAATATAGAGGAAGTGAGACTTGGGATAAGTGAAGAGAAGCAGGAAGTGAGGACAAACATAGTAGATAATAAATAAAAAGTATAAAAAAAAGAAAGTTGTTTTCTAATGTGTATATCCTCTTTCTCCTGTTAAATTTACTGTATTAATGGGTATCATGATGTGAAAAGAAAACCTATCTAACCTCCAAACACCTAGAAAACAATGTAAATAAACTCAAATGACGATACCTCTCGTATATCCCACACAGTCCAGTCTTCTTAATAAATTCCATCAATCCATAGACTTCTTCCAAGATATCGAGCCTTAATTAACCACAACAAAGTGCATAAATCCCTGTAGAGTGACTTTGGAAACATGCGATTCTGCTTCGTGTCCCAGTAAAGTCTTTTGACATTGGGGCGTCCAATATATGGCAATATGGCTAGAGGAATTCTCCAACAGATTCATTTAGGTTGTGGTTATACTCGTGGTGACGGTTACGCACTTCGAAATTCCTGGGAACGCTGGAGGTTGAGTCTTTTGCTCCATCGCAACTCAGTGCCATAATCTTTCATGTTGAGGCGCAAAGACTTTGGGTTGAGACTCGGTTATCGCCAATCCCAGAGTGAAACAAATCCTCTCATATTCATAGAACCATGAACCCACCAATCCAATCACCTCAATAGAATCCCCATAATCTCATTTCGATCCCCCGTCTGCGTCGCCTCAATCGGAACTTGCATATATAACCTCCATTTTTCACCTACAAGTGCTTCAATGACCCCAATCTCCACATCCGCAACGTTATCCACCCACCAGATATCTCTAATCAACTTGATGAAAACCAAATAATGGGCTAGTATTACAAGTGCTATGGGTCTTTTTTGTATGGCGCAGTCGACGAATTCCTGTGGGAGATAGGAAGGCCAGGTGATGGTGCGGATGAAGAGGTCATCTGTTAGTCCGCCTTGTTGAAGAGAGGCGTAGAGAATGCCGAGACTGTCGAGGGCGGTGCAGTAGTGTCTCAGGAGGGGATAGTCTGGGGAGGTGGAAGAGATGGTGGAGAGGAGTTGCAGGAGAGTTTTGGGGATGCTTGGGGGAGTGTTGAGGGGAATTGTTTCGCGTTTGAAGATTGGATGGACGGCTGTGATGAGGTATTAGTATGTTTTCGACCTGTAAGTTAAGAGAAATAATTTGGAATTGCCTGGGGAGCTATAGTGGAGAGTATGGAGCGGAGGTTGCTTACAAGTGTTAAACAACTCCTCCCAGGACCTAACATTGATGACCGCCGCAATCCCCCGATACAATATCAACCATTTTACACTAGTCAGTTCCTCCACACCCTTACTCCTATCCTGCGAACACAGACACAGCAAAAGAAGCGCCATCATTAACGCAGCCTCCCAATCCAAAGTCTGACCATCACTTCCCGATAGCGCCTCTCGAAATCCATTCAAAGCTCGTACTCGATATCCAACTGTAGTCTTAGGATATTCTTCAGAACTAGGATCTAAAACTTCTTGGTGAAGAGATGCAATTCCAAGGATACAGTTCAGGAGGTACTCGTTTCGGAAGGCGATTTGTGGGATTTCTGAGAGCAAGAGACTGTTTTGGTCGTCGTTTACTGCTATTGTGTTCCAGGTCGATGTTGACCAATGGTGCATGAGACGTAGATCTGTGCGTGAGAGTGCTCCTATGGAAGTGGATATCGTTGGTTTAGGGGACAAAATCATAGTCGAGGGTGCCAGTAATTCATCCAAACCAACCCAATCCTGTGATTCTGGGGGAGTGGAGAAATCTATCGTATTAGGGGACTTTGTTGAAGCAGGAGTAGGCGAGGTAGAAGGCTGTCTTGAGGACTTCTTTATGTATACACATTGGAAATCTCTCTTTTCACAAAAGCCACATTTTGGTTGAGATTCGTCACACTTTATGAGTCAGTAAGGCTGTAATATCCAAGTTAGAGATAAGGAGGACTTACCTTTACTTTCTTCGTTTTGCAAGTTTGACAACCTCCTCTTGACTTCTTATGAGGTCGTTTCGTTACAAACTCCGCTGTCATAGTGAAAAATGAAAATGATGGTAACTCTGATTGAGAGAGATGCAATCTCGCGAATTCCCACAATATATTGATTCTTTTCGTTTTACGGATCCCACCTTTAGTAATGCGAAGTCTAATGTTATCTAGAATAGAACAAAGGAATTTTCCGACTTGGTGCCAGCATCATAGACCTAATATATTCAGTTCTAAAGAAGAGAACCAACAAAAGGAAAGATATCGTTCTTACGCAATGCTGACCTTGGGAGACTAGTGCATTATGCACGTCCGCGGCACATTTAAGCTTAATTGGCTTGGCTGACAGCTGTCGGATCGGAATAACCCTTCCACCGAGATCGCGTCTCCCAAGTTTAGCAACGCGCATCTGAGCGAGTCAAGACGACAACGACAAAAAAGACGACTCTAATGAATAATGGCTTCGGTATTTTCTCTCCCAAATGAAGTTATACTCTCCGCTCTCAATGCGCAATTCCCATGTCGAAACCAACAAATTCAAGCCTTGGCTACCCTCCTTGCAGTAAGCCCTTATACCCAACGTGAATAGACCCCTGGCTAAATATTTACTTCCAGATTCGAGGTGCACCTAGTCGAAATATCGTCCTCCATGGCCTACACTCTACCGGGAAAACTGCCATTGTAAAAGCCCTATTAGAAAAACTCTCCAACCCTCACGCGCAAAATGGAACATCCAATGGGACATCTCATGATGAAGACGATGATTTGCGGTATGCGATAGTAAAGAGCGCAGAATGTATTTCCGGAAGACACCTGCTGGAACAAACCATTGGAGCTGTAGCTCAAGCGGTAGATTGGGACGGGGATATCGGACGATGCGAGAATCTGGCACAATTACCTGTATCCATTGGGAGGATGATGGAGAAATGGACAGAAGGGGAGGGAGGGTCGTCAAAACGACGATTAGTTCTGGTATTTGATGGGATCGATAAACAGAGAGAAACACCTGCGACTCTCTTTCCCGCACTTGGACGATTGGGAGAAATCGTGAGCTTGCCAAAAAATATACATATTGTCCGTTTACTAACAACATCAGATCCCTAACCTAACAATCCTCTACATAATAACCTCCCCCCGCCCAAACTTCCTCCACCTCCCAGGAGTTCCTCACATCCACTTCACAGCCTACACCAAGCCCGAAATCCTCTCTATTGTCACTTCTATCACGCCCACGCCCTCCCTCCCCACCGGAGAAACAGACACACAATCAGTCTGGCAAAGATTCTGCCCCGCAGTCTACGAATCCCTCTCCAAGCATTCAGGACGAGATATTCTCTCCTTCCGCACCATGTGTCTCGCCCTCTGGCCGCAGTTCATCGCGCCCATAATCGCAGGGACCTATTACCCTACCCCCTTCAGTCGACTCCTCGTAGCGAACAAAGCCCTCTTCCAGAATAACTCAGTATTGGTACCTAGCATCGTAGCTCCAAAAGCTATATCCACAACCAAAACCATAACCGCAAACCCCACCAAACTTCCAACCCAAACAACAACAAAACTTCCCGCCCTCGCAACCCAACTCCCCTTCCACACCCGTCTCCTCCTCCTCGCAGCATACCTTGCATCCTTCAACCCACCCCGTACCGACATCCTCCACTTCATGAAATCCGCCACCTCCCGCCGCAAAAAGCGCGGCGGCGGCACAGCCCTATCCAGAACTTCCGCCCCGAAGAACAGGAAGATATCCAGAAAACTACTCGGTGCACAGGCCTTCGTTTTAGAGCGGATGTTAGCTATATTCGGATGTCTGAATGCGGATGCTGCGAACCATAAACGGTATGGTCGGGGGAGGCGGGGTGTAAAAGGGAAGGAAAACAGGGAAGGAGCAACTGGGAGCGCGGATGTGTATACCGCTATTGCTACATTGACTAGTTTACGTTTGCTGGTTAAGATGGGGAATGTGAATACGGGGGATGTGTTGGAGGGGAGTGCGAAGTATAAAGTTGCTGTTGGGTGGGAGGTTGTTAGAGGGATTGGGAGGAGTGTTGGGGTGGAGATGGAGGATTATCTTGCTGAGTAGAGGGGGGGAGAGGGTTATTTGATAGGTTATTATACTGAAGATATTTCACTTGACTTTACAAGTGAGATATCTCAATGGAAGTAATCAAGTCTACATCATATATTAGGGAATTCCGTTATTAATACAACTTCATAAACTGATTTTCATTTCAAGATAGCCAGAGGTCCTTCGATGTAAACACAGTCCTCAAAGGGGGTCATAATCCTTACCGTTCGACCAAAGTTAAGAAATAATTTCATTATTTCAAAAAATCTCAAATAACGAAATTGAACAGGGGCTTATTGATTTAGACACCCAGGGTCACAATCATAACCACACACATTATCTAGTATCCCCGGCACACCACACAGAAACTAATAAGTTACCTTGAATTCTTTAAATTCGTCCTCTGTTCATTTATCTAATCCTAAGAGCCACTTACGCAAATTATCATGTGTTAAGTCGGTATTAAGGCAGTCGACCGTCAAGGATTGCTAAGAAAGCAGAACAAGTCAGAGGAAAAACGGTCCTAATTATAGTAAGAACCTATCTATAGAATACTACATCAATATGTCCTCCGCCCCACCTATAAAAACAGATGAGAATATGTATACCGCCCCTATACTCCACCTAAAACGCAGCGCCGCCCTCGCCTTCCCCGGCCAACATCCTCACATGCCTCTCACTCAACTCACTCTTCAACCCCATCGCCGCACTCTCCCTACTCAACTTATCCCACCCCTGTAAACCCTTCCTCAACTTCTCCTGCTTAATCTGCAACTCCTCTCTCAACTGCTCCGCTTCTTCTTCTTTCTTCTTAAGTCTGACCGCAATCTCAGTTGGAATTCCAGACGCAGTAGGATCAATTCTACCACCAGGAATAATAGGAGGGAGATTTGCCATAGCGGGGTGAGGACGTGGACCAGCCGATACATTAGGTTGTGCGGTACGCAAACCATAGACCGAAGTACTATGTTGAAGAGATGGACCACGGGAAGGTACACCGGCTCGTGGGCCTGTGGGGATACCTGCTGATGGTCCTGTAGGGATGGTCGCTGATGATGGGCCAGATGGGATGGAAGGAGATGGCGTTTGAGTAGGTCTGCTTATAGGTGTACTGCCACGGGTCGAGACTTCTGGAAGGGCACGACTTGGAGGTGCGGCGCCCCAAGAACCTGCCTCTGGTCGGGCTGGTCTGTCATTCCCAAATGAGCCTCTACCCCCTCTCATAAATCCACCACCTCCACGACCAGATGGAACAAAACCACGAGGTCCGGATGGAGGAATAAGTGGACTAGTGTTTTCTGGTCTGTTGTGTGCTGACATTGACATGTTTGAGCTTGGCGAATTGATGGGGGCTGTGAAACTTCGTCCACCACTTGGTCCAGTGGGTGCTCTAAATCCTGCAGGTCCACGTGGAGGTGATCTTGCTATAGCCCGTGGAGGAGAGCGGTCACGAGGAGCTGGCCTAGGAGCTTCTCGGTTTCTAAAACTTAGTTCAGTAGGTGAACGAACCCGTGGCGGCGAGCGGGGGGCATTTCTGTTCTGGTCTCTATATGGAATTGAACTTGCAGGGGAGCGGGCACGAGGTGGTGATCGGGCTCGCTGTATTGGAGGTGATCTAGCACGTTGAGGTGGAGGAGATCTTGCACGTGGAGGGGAGCGAGCTCTTGCATCACGAGCTGTACCCTGTGCTAGAGGGATTCGATCAGGATGCATATGAGGTGAGGATCGCCTGGAAGTGCTTGTGGAGGTTCTTCCAGATGATCGTTCCGAGTCTCTATTCATAGGTGATGGCGACCGCCGTCTCCACGTAGAAGCAGCACTTGGTCCTGTAGGAACACGACGGTCATCGCGGCGGTCATCACGTCGATCAGGGCTTCTGGAGCGAGGTCGGTAGCCTCCTCGAGGACCAGCTGGTGGTGATCTTCTAGGCAATGGAGACCTGTTTCGAGGTGGTCCTCGGTTTCGGTCATATGGTGATCTTGACCGTCTTCTATGAAGATTTGTTAGTGGTTGACATGGAGTATAATATGATTAAGAAATGTATATATGCCTTTCATCCCTTTCATCCCGTCTCGGTGGTGGTGGTGATCTTGCTCGACGGTCATCATCTCGTCTTGGAGAGAATCTTCTTGGGGGAGTTCTTGCACGTGGAGGGGATCTTGCTCTTGTCCGCCAATTGTCTCTAGGTGGTGAGCGGTCACGTCGAGGAGGCGTCCTGGATCGTCGTCTAGGAGAACGATCCCGACTTCCAGGATGCCAACTGTCACTTGCTGGAGGTGTTCGTGCTCTATCACGACCTGTCCGGTATGTGTCTGCTCTTGGGAGAGGAGACCGTGCTCTTGGAGGGGAGCGTGGTCTATCTGAGGGTCTTGCTGAAGGTCGGTATGATTCTCCACCACCCATTTTTGTGACTTCTCCATCACCTCTGTTGCAGATGATTAGTATGATTTCAGCGTATTCCAAGATGGGCGCATGCGAATGTCATCGTGCCATTTTGAGACGCAATTGGACAGACACTTCTGGAATGAGTAGATGGGGTTCAAAGGCTCTTCTCTATATGGCTACGAATTGCTTGATATCCACTGAGACATGCTTGAGTTCATGATGACATTTTCCAGGTGAACTGGCCCCGAGAAAGGACCTTGCAGCACCTCCACCAATGTAAGAGGACACGCGCAGGAGATTAGACCCTTTATTCCCCGCCTCACTATCCTCCGCTCAACGGATCCTCGATGGCTGGCAGGGTAAAGCTCAGAATAGGAGCGGGCCTCTTAATTGGGCAGTCTATCTTTCGACTGTGGTGGTACTCTTTCTCGGGCAGAAGAGATAGTGTGCAACGAGTGGAAGCTTTCCCAACTATGAGTATTTGATCGTGCTGACTGCATCCAAAGAGGATGTTCGGTAGGTCCATGGAGGCGAGTCGACGAACACAACGTTGACAGAACTGAGTCGAGGGGTTCGGATTGGGTGGAGAACGCTGCTGCGGAATATCGAAGCCCTTAATATTCCTTGATGCATGTTTCGTCAAACCACCACTTAACGTTTTCCACGAGTACAGTCTGCCACAGGAACACAGAATGGCGAGTGGAGAATATAGGTAGTCGCGAGGTATTTGTAAGTAGTCGGCGCGCTCGTTTCAGTGTCTTCTTTTCGCGTGAGGATATTCGCTGGTCTGTTGCCATTCTCGGTGGTTGGATAGGCGCGGTAGCGTACGCGGCTTCTGTCGACATTTCGAAATCTGCTGCTTGACGTTCAAGGGCCGAGTCGCAGGTGCAGGTGTGGGTATAGGTGGGATTGCTGGATTTTGGTTTGCTGTTCGCCATCCAGCTTACTCCCCCTCCCCCTCCTGCCTCCTTCCAGTAACCCACTTCACTTCACTTCACCCCACCCCTTCCATACCCAATGCCACCAAGAGAAGAGCGCAAACAAGCGCAATAGAGAAGATCGATAGGAACTAGACGTAAAGAGATGCGGGAAAAGGGCGACGAAAAAGCAGCGAAGAAAGTGGAGAGCAAACTAACCTTCGGTCAACACCACGGCCTCGATCCATCTTGTACAATGTTACGCAGCCCTTGGCCTCTCTTTTGGAGGAAGTGTGTTGATGCTATGGTGGTGTAGCTCGTTGTAACAGCGTAGGTAATGCGCTTGGAGCACAGGTATCAGTTTCGCAAAAGGGGAACAGGATCAAGATCAGCAAAGTTGAAGGGTTCTGTTTTGGTGTCGTAGGTGTATCTCACGTACTCGAGTATGAGTAGTCCGATATATTTTTGCTACCCCTGCATGTAGCTTGCAGCTGAGCCTCGGAGGCGGATAGGTGAGCCCCGAGTCAGGTGACACCAGACGCGGACGGATACTTCTACTCGGTATTCTGATACTCGTACCTCCAAAGTCTTCCCCTTCGTGCCCTTCCATTCATTGCCTCAGTACATAACAACACCACCATTGTCCACCAACACCATTCTAACATCTCCATCCAGAACTCACTTTTTGCGCTTGTTCTGAATTCACGCTTCTGTTTGCCACTTCATTAAACATCAATCACAATTTCTGTGTCTCAGCTGACTTGGAACATCACAATCACCACATCTTTCCTCGTCTGATGCTTTGTCCATCTTAGCAATCCTCGCGTTGTGCGTGGCTGTCTTGTGTAGCAAAGCATTACCTCGAGACTCTACGATCAGCAACATCGGAACTCTTCCAACAGGAAAAGGAAAAACCTCAGTATGCTGAGTGGCCAAGTTTATCATCTAATGAACCTCGGTTTTCAATGTTAGGATGCACAAAAGGTGTATCATTACTCCATCTCAACTTCCTCGTCCAAGCTCATTGCATTACAAGTACGCTTGTAGCCAATATCTCGTATGAGGTAGCAGCCAAGATGTTCAGTTCGTCGATGTGGTAATCTCGTGAATGTTTCTCTTGAAATGTACCTGAGTTTGGTATCGATCAATCACTCAAGACTGCGGGACTGCAGCTGCGTTGGTTTCTTCTTTCCGCATGTACAATGTTTTGTTTTTCAAGATCAGTTGAATTTTCCAGTTCACAGCATACTTTCTTTACTTATTTCTCCCCGAGTTTCATCTGATACTACAGTCTGATTGGAGTGTGTTGAGCTGGTATCATGTGCACCTCTTTCAAATACTTACCATCATTGTACCATACTGGGTACCATATTTCTGTGTCGAGTGTCATACGAGTGTTACTGTCCCACCCAACCTGGCGGAAACAATACGAATCACTATGTGAAGACTCAGCAGAATCTCGGAAAGTACAAAATACATTATTGGTAGCAGTTGCAATCTTCGGGACGTATTGTGCAGGTGGTGGTTTTTATGTCCTCGCAAGATGCTATATAACATGGCTTCCTCTCTACAAAATCGGGAACAAAACATCACATTATCACATCAATCTCAATATTCTCCCCTAGACTTCCCAGAATTCCAATATCATGGCTACGAAAATCATCAACTTGGCTACCACGGGTTCTACTGCACCAAAAGACCACCATGATTGGGCAGCCCACGTCGATGCACACGCTCAAGCTGCCAAAAAAACAATCGCCGGCCCTCTAGCAACATTCTATGCCGATGCAGGAGGTCACTCCCCAGCGTCCGAAAAAGCCAACCAACATCTCAAAGACATCAGCCTCTTAGCCGCTTTCTCCGGGCTGCAAAACTACAAACACGTCTCTGACTTGATCGAAGGACTCAGATGGCACACCGTCAGCCTGGCCTTGGTCCAAGAAGATTGGGCAAAGACCTTCACCTACAGCGACACCTTCAAAGAAGGAGTTCAAAAGATCATAATGGATGCTGCGAAAAGCGCCATTGCTGTGATTGAGAAGTTGCCAGAGAAGTGGAAATATGCTGCTGCTGAACTTTACAAGGCGTCTTTGGATATCCTTGCCGATTTCCTTCACAAGACCCATGGTCCTCTCAAGGCTATCAGACGTGCGCAGGCAGATATCAAGGCTGGGAAGTGGGGGGTCATTGAGAAGGGGAAGGATGCGATAGATGTTTTGTACAGGGAGGCTGTGGAGAAGCTTGAGGATTTGCATTCTCATGAATAGATCTTCGGCTATATTCTTGGCCTAGGTGTATGCGGGTTGGGGCTTGAGTAGTATGGAAGGAGAAATTGCTTGTGATGGAATATATACTGCAAGGATGGGAATTTGAATTAAACTGGGGAGGATTTCTTTGGAGTCGCATTATCTAATTGTTTCTAATCATTAACACTGACTGTTTTTCTAATCGCCTACTTCTTCCAGCGATCCTCCATGCTTCTCATTATAACTTTGTATCTCATTCTCCAATTCCACGTGGTTTGGTTTAGCCCCAGGGTAAGACTTGCGGCACCAAGCTTACATAAACTCAATCTCACCGTCCTCTTTTTCTTCTTCGTGAAAAAGGCCCCCACAGCTTACGTCCGTCGCGGACTTGCAGCGGATATAATAGCAGATGGTCACAACGTGCTTAGCAACCTTTTTGGGAATCTGTGCTATTACCTTCTTTTATCCTGTCTTACTAAAGGCGAAAGAGAGAATACATCGGGTGTTATCCTTTTCATACATTATCTTTTTCGTTTCTGAATACCTACTGTACCTACTTACCCGTTCCAATAAAACCTTTGAGCCGAAAAAAAGCCACCACCACCATATCACATCACCCACCTCGCCATCACACTCTCACCAAAACCCTCCCTCCTTCCATCAAAACACAACCATCGCACCATCCCAAAAACATCCCACCAAAATATGAAAATCCTCCTCACGGGCTCAACAGGGACCATAGGCTCCGAGATCCTTTCTCATTGTCTCTCACACCCCAGCATCACATCCCTAATCCTCCTTGTTCGTCGCCCAGTCCCAAATCTCGACCTGGAGAAAAATCCAAAAGTTAGGGTTATACTCATGAAAGATTTTAATGTTTATCCTGAGGAGGTTTTAGAGGAGATTGTAGGGTGTGAGGCGTGTATTTGGTATGTCTGTTTTTGTTCCATGATTTAGTCGGAGGGAAGGGAGAGAAGAGAGAAGAGAGGGGTGAGGGAGATGAGAAGAGGTCGTGGGAAGAGAGAAAGAAATAAGAGGCTGATTGAATTAGGGCTATGGGAACGTATACCGGTGATCCAGTTGTCGAGGTACAATACCCTACTGCTTTCGCAAATGCTTTCCTCCAAGGATCTCGAAAGAGAGAACGGAAGGAGAAATTTCGATTCGTGTTCTTGAGGGGGGCTTATACAGTTGAAGACCAAGAGAGGAGTTTGTGGTTTATGCCCACGGCTAGACGGGGGAATGTATGTACTCTCTTCCTTTCCCCCCCATATTTTCCATCCTAGCTTTCTTTAAAATCTTGAATAATTCGCACTCATGATTCCTGCAACATTTGAGATGGGATCGTATGGAACTAACGAGTTCCACAGGGCCTAGGCGAGAAAATCCTTCGTCTCTTCCCCCAAGAAAACAACTGCGCGGATTTTTGGGAGACATATATCATGAAACCCGGGGGTATATTACCATCTTCCGTCTTGACCTCTGCGAATTTTATCTTGAGACCTTTTATGGATTTGATTGGGGCTATTAGTATGTCTCTCCTCTCTTTCATCTCATGTTTCTCTTCGCATGCTAATTGTGAATAGGAAGTGACGAAGTTGCAGCTTGTATAATTGATATCGCCATCCATGGATCAGAAGTGCGGAAGTATGTTTGGCAGAACAGCGATATGGTAACTAAGGGAAGAGCAGTTTTAGGACGGTGATTAAATGGGGTTTAGTTGTTATTCTTCCCCTTTGGTATCGAGAGACATTTGCAGACTTTGGGGAGTGTGTTATATATGTTAGATACTTAAGGAGATTGAACTTATCATGATTCGTGCCTTCAATTTTTGAATTTCAGAAACAAATATATAATTAAGGTCTAGGGGAGGGGAAAAGCGCGAAGCGCGAAGCGGAATAACATGTAGAAAACTTACACTTGTGCAATAAAGTACCAGCTTAGTAAGACGGTACGAAATACAGTCCTCAGTTCTTAAAATATCTACATTTTTACGAATTTAGGGGATATAGGAGTCTCGTATGATTTTCTAAAATAAACAAGTCCTTTTTAAAGCTTGATATATTAGAAGGGAATTAAACTTATCGGAAGAAAGTTATAAGACAAAGAGTGAGGGGGAGATACGATGAACGTAATAATTGAAATGTATATGTGTAGTATTGAGGGGATAATTTTACCTAAGAAAGGTATATAAGATATAGTACTCCATGAAAAATCTATGGAATTCACTAATATACACTCAGAAAATACCATTGCTCCAAGCTATCTCGTAGAACAAAAAGACTAATGAGATGATAAATATGTGTTTATCTACAATTCTATACAAACGAAACCATTTTCCACGAAAGAAGAAGCAATAAAACTAATACAAAAGTCTTACGTGACAACTAACACTCTTACCCATCTTAAGCTCTCCTCTAGTCTAAATCTATAAATAGCTCCTAGATTGCCAATATATTAAAGTAATCTCACAACCAAGTGTAGGACCAACAACTAACAACGAGTTAGACACCAACCTCCAAGAATCTCCCACAGTCTCTCACCATCTCCTACCTCCCTCCCATCTATCTTCCTTCCGGACATCTCAAACTCAAGAAACTATCTCTGCCTCCCCCTCCCCCCATCACCCATTACTACTATTAGCTCGCTACAAGACACGTTGACATAAATTCGTTCCTTTTTATGTAATTTCAGAGCGAACAGTGTCACGTGTGCGTTATTAAGCATATCTGTTTAATGTCTCTAGCGAAATTAATTAGTATATTACAGATTTTAGGATAAACATTAGTATAAACGTACCTAGGTATACTCGACCCGCCCGTAGTAGTAGCGGCATCACGTTTGCTACTAATAGCTACACGCTATTCTTTAAATCATTGAGCCTTCTCGTCCTTTCTAGCTTACTGCTTGTCTGGCTGTCTGGCTGTTTAGCAGTCTGGCTGGCTGGCTATATTATTACGTTAAAGGGTTAGACCTGGGAGTTCGAGATATGCTATAAAAAGTACGAGTTTACTCGAGTATAGCCTAGTTTATACTAATTAAGCATTCTGCCAGTTCTTACACCGTCGCCGATGGGATTTGACTAATCGGATACATCCCGTGGTCAACCTACATAAAACTCTAAATCGAGAAAATAACATTCGGTCTAAAGTAGACAATGGGGTCACTGTTCGCTCTGATTAGGCTATATCTCACCATCTACATACCACTCATACCACTCATACCACCCATATACTTTAACCTAAAACCTAATCATATAATGTACTGTACATGTACAGTAAACAAAGAAAAATGACACACCACACCACTACCAAGCATCACAAATCCACAAATTCATAATCTAAAGTAATCTTACATGTACAGTACATAGTCCTCCCATTGTATATAATATTGAAGCAAGGTTCTCTACAGGATTAGGATGAGAAGAACGAAAATAAGAAAAAAGAGAAGGGAGAGGAAGGTGATAGTACTACAATTTATGGGGGAAAGGAAAAGGTTTAGTGTTTTGTGGTTGTGGTTGTGGTTCGTATTTACAACCAACATTGTAAAGAGAAGAGTACCTATTACATCCAACACAGTAAACTCCATCACTCATTTACAAGCCCCTCCTTTTCTTTTTTCCTTAATAATCCAAAAAAAGACAGTCAGTCGTTACCAATAGACTTAAACCCCGTTCTTATCATGTAAGACCAAGTGAGTGTTAACACCTCGCGATAGATATGTGGGGAATACTTATCTAAGAGCTTTCATAGAATTAAAAATGGGAGTTTAGCGTAGGAGAGAGGGCTATGGGTATGAGATTTATCAGTTGGGTAGTACTGTATAACAAGATCACTTCACAAAACGTCTCAAGAGGAAAGAGGACCTATGTAAGATAAGATATAAATTCACAATTCAGTTCTTCATATTCATTGCTTTCCCTCTTTCCCTCCCTCCAAATAACGAAATAACCCCCTTCCAAGTTCCCACCCCATACCCCCACCCAAACCAACAGTATCAATCTCGTCCCCCTAATTCCAATCCCAGTCCTCCCACCCATCTAATCTATCTACCCCTTAAGATTAAACCAAACCATCTTACAAACCTCCGCCTTATGTCTCACCACCCGTCTCGGATCATTAAGAGCACCATCCACCTCCCCAACAACCCGGAACTTCCTGGCTCCAAGTTTCCCCGCATCCACATGGCTAACCAGCAAAGTGAGGACTTCCAACGCCATAGCTCGACCCTTGACACTTGCTCCAAGGGTACCACTAACTTTATCCACGGCTGCTTCATTGGTAGTGGTACTAGCACTGTTACTAGCACCAGCACCAGAAACCTTAAGTCGATCCGTCATCCTCAAAATAACAGAATCAAGATATTCCTCCACAATCCCAGTAGCAAGCGAAACCAACGAAAAAACAACCTGAATAAAAGTCTCTTGAGCCCACTCATCATGACTACAATTCGTGCCCTCCAATACAGCCGGAAACAGCATCTCCACATTATCCACCAACATCCCCGGATCAAGGTAAGCCAGGATACCCGCTAAAGCAACGAGGTAATTACCCTTGATACCCGAATCCTCACTTGCTCGCCAGAGCTCAATAAGTTTCTTCGCCGCGTGATTGAAAAGAAGACCTTGACGTAGGGGACGAATAGTGCAGAAATTCTGCTTGGTGAGGATTGGTGAGGAAGCGAGGAGGATACGGAATGATTGTGCGATTTTGAGACTGTGGGCTGGGATGGAGATGCCTTCTATCATTTGGTCGAGGAAGGCTTTTGCTTCGGTTCCGCCACGGTTGTAGGCTGATAGTGAGGCGGCTGTGAAGTATGCTAGTGTGCGGTAGATATTGTCGATTTTCTCGGGTGTGCTGGATTGGGCTTTTTGCACGATAGATAACATTCCGTCGCTGACGTTAGGAACATCATGACTTGATTCCGCGGGTGCTGAGCCAGCGTTATACTTGTTCACCAATAGCTGAAGATAGTAGAGGAACGAGATGCGTGCGAGCTCCGAAGCCTCTAATGTGGTACTGATGGAAGCTTCAATCATTTGGAACGCATTTTTTCCCACATTCAGATCATGGTTATTCTGCTGAGCCAAGGTTAGTACGATTCGGTTAGGACTTAGAACAAGTACTTACAGATCTGTCTCTGGGATTAATGCCAGCCACCAGAGACACAACCAAGAAAATAAGCAGACATCTATCTTGTGGCCAACCTTCAAAATCTTTGGAATCATCAGGATTGACCTTTTCAAAATCTTCCTGACTTCGGAACAATGTGCGGATACCCGACGGTACACCTGCAGGTTTATTCTTGTCGTATGAAACAAGAATATTGTCTAATTTCTGGTCAATCTGTACACCATCCTCATTGACAACGAATCGATGATACTTGGCAAGCATGGCAATTGTTAGCATTTGTCCCAGTAAACTGATTGTAACGTCGTTCCAAGGTTGCGTAGAATCTATAGAGTTTTGCAACCCAAGATATGCAGACCCGGGCTCCCCTACTACGCCAATGACGCGGTCAAGGAGCGGGAGCACGATGCTTGAATATGGACCGTTATTTCTGTCTTCCAGAGGCAGAATGGACGCATCGCGGCGACCTGCTGGTAATGAACTTTCATAAAGAGATAAGGCTCTATGAAATGCTGCAAGAATAACATTGAGATATTGCAATTGTCCCTTGTGTTGACGCACTGCATCAAACTTGGCCAACAGAGATTCGTGAAAGTTGACGTGGTTGACAGAAGAGGTGCACGCAATCTGCACTAGATTGTCCAGGATATCCATCGCTCTTTCTAGAACATCAGAAGAACCGCCTGCGGTATCAATCTCATCAGGTAGTTCCTTCAAGAAGCTTGGTAGCGTGAATTGTAAAAAGCCGGTAGTATCGAATGAAACAATCTCTTGGATCGATTTCAGAGCAGCTTGCTGTAAATCTGTAGAAGAAGTCTTTGCCAAAGCGACTTCATTCAAAGTTTCCAGGACAACTTCCGGGGAATTTGCTAGTAGGCCTACAATCCTTCGGAGGTAAACGAACCCTTGAGCTACGGCATCAGCCATAGAAGAGTCTTCGTTTGTGCCTACTCTCAGCTCCGATATAGCGCCAAAGTAAAGTTCTTTGATTGGTTCACGGAAAGCTTGTATATCCTTAATCAACTCCCCTTCCTGGTTAAAACGCTCTTGTGGAGAAACAACGAAAGCTGTAGGATCCTTATGATATCGTTCTTCATATGTGTCCGTATCTTCTGCGATAGCAACCCGTGCTTTGAGAATCGAATTGAAAACTCCAATGATTGACTCTTTTGAGACCTTGGCGTGCTCATCTTGAGCCATGATACACAATCCTGGAAAGACTCCTTTCATCACAAGATGGAGAGAGAATGGCGAGGAAGAAGCAATGGCATTGAGCATACGTTCGCTTCCAGAGATATATCTCTTCATATCTGACAACCGCTCAAAAATCTCTGCGATAATTGAATCGATAAAGGTGGAAACCTCGCTTTTCTCGCTCCAGTTCCAGTCAGCATTTGTTAACTGTGCCATCAGTAAATGAATAATATCAAGTGAGTCCTCGATAAACTCCTCATTTTCCCCGTTCCAAATTTCAAACTTAAGGCTATCCCAAATCTTGGATGCCCATTCAGTTAAAGTATGGCTTGAGAATGCCTTGACACAAGATTTGGTGGCGACAAGGAGTTGCTTCTATCCGGAAGTTAGCCAAAAGCGACAGAATATACTTGAAACCTCGTACCTTTGTGTTGGCAGATTGATCAATATCAAGTTCTCCCAAGAACTTTTCAAATGCCTCTTTGGCATAGAAATCGTTCGCTGTAATGCATCTAGTCAACAATTCTCTCAGCTCGTCCGGTGTAGGTTGGTCGTTTGGAGTTACAGTCAATGTGATTGGAAAGTATCGCATAAAAGAATCCCAAAGCTGCTTATACTCCTCTGGTCCTAAATTCCAACCAGAGCCAATAGTACTGTATAACGCGAAAAGGTCCTTAAGACAAAGAGCCGACTTTTCTCGCGCTCCCAATTCGACCAGTCCTGTTACAAAATCCGAAGCTCCCACGCCTCGCTCGAGGTGTTGTTGGTATTTTGAATTCAGGTAGTCGAGGACTACGTAGTACTTGCGCCGAGTGGAAGGGTTCTGGTTCATGAAGGTGTTTGTATCTCCTTCGGCAAGTTTAAAAATGGCCTTGGATAAAGGTACAGCTTCGCCAGGGACAAATCTCTTCCAGGTTACGACTTGTAGAAGTGCATCGGCAACCTCATTGAGACCGTATTTGTAATTGAGAATTCCGTTATTGTTTTCCAGGCGAGCCCGCAGGTATTCACAAATTAGTTGTGCTATACTTGATTAGTGCAGCGCTTGCGAATTCCAGTTGCATGCTTACTGTCTTGGCGTGAGACTGAGTTGGAATCCATCGATGCCAGCATCATTGAGAAAAGGGACATCCCTTTGAACGTCAGATGTTGGATCATTCCGTCAAGTGGAGAAAGATCACATACCTCTACTAATCATAAGAAGATCGATTTGTTCCTCTCCCACATATGGCTCCAAATCTTGTGTGAATTCAATAAATGTCATAGATCCGAGATCAAAGGCTGTAGTGTCAATAGCTGTTGTTGCCTTGGAGATGATCTTCTTACATCCGGAAATTTCATCCGTAACAGCCCTTTCCTCTACGGCCTGGCCATCTTTAAGAGAAAGAGCCTCCATCCAGTCTCTTACTCCCTTTTCCGCCATAGTGACTCTTTATGAAATAATGTCAGCTAGGTCAAACACTACAAGTGATTGACGCCAATAGAAGAAATGAGAAAATAAACGGTCGTTAAACTCGTCATAGAAATAATTGCTCAAGTTTTGTGCCCTTTGCTGTAAAGTCAGGAGATTGTCTCGATTCCAGAGTGTACATATGCATGGATTGCATTACCATATGCCGTAGGAATCCTTGCTGAAGATAAATGATGCAAGGGAGCGAAAGGAACAATACAGCAATACCAAAGGGAAAGTTTACTCGGCTCCGCCCCTGCAATAGAACGAGGAACAAGTAATTGAACGCAAACTCGGCTAAATCAAGCGATTGCTTTACACTGGTAGGGGAGTACCATAGAGAGTAATGAGTAGTTTCTTGCCGAAGGACAAAGAAACTTAATAGCGACGTAATTATCGAAGCGCGGAGGGGTAAGAAAGTAAAAGAAAGTGGTATCAAGCAAAGAGACTCGCTTAAAAGCCTCACCCCTTGGGATAACTTACAACTGCTACGGTGGCGACAGTGAATTAAGAACAAGGCAGACACTGGCAATTTAACCAGATAATCGTGTTAGATGTGTTAATAAGAAATAAAGAATTGGTGTGTGCAAGAATTTGCGTTTAGATGGTGGAGCCTTGACGTCCCAAGCACAGGAGTGGACGGATGTAGTGAAACGATGGTGAAGCCGACAACCCAACCCAAGCAGAAACAGGGTACTTGAGTACAGAACTGATGAAAAGTTGGCGCAGTTAGTATTTCGCAATGAAAAGGGTTGTTAGTGGATTACGGACTCACAGATTTCTCAAGATGCCAGATTGAGATAATTTTGATGTTGTTGATTGTAGAGGAGGAAGTATATTCCTTGGAGGAGGAGTTTGGATGAAGATGGGTGAAATCTCATGGAAGCTTGACCCAAAGAGGCTTAGTGCGGGGTTGGGCCGCCCCTGTTTTTTGACAGCGGCTGGGCCCATAATTATCGGACTTAGGGAGAACATTTCCGATGGTCCTTTAATGAATGTAATTTAGTAGCAAGATATAAATCATGGAATAATTCTTTCAAAACAAATAAATTATCTTTTATGACTATCTGCAATTTTGTATATAAAAACACCACAAAGGTGCATGTACTCAAGTACTCACAGAGGACTCTCCCATTTTCTTCGTCTAATACTGCCCCTCCACCTGCAAACACCAATGCAGGTGCAAGCATAACCCCTCTCCTTATCGCTTGCGATAAGAAGTGGATAAGAGGGATGCGCCTGCCTATGGTGACAGATTTAGAATTTTTTGTCAACCACAACCGGAGAACTTCCAGAAACCACCTGCACCTCCACCAGCACCTGCACTCCTACCTCCTTTTTTAATAAGAGCATCGCTCCTTCCCTCGTTTGATCAAGATGGCCTCCTCAGATCCCGCTGCGGGCGAAATTCAGTCCTTCAGCCATTGCAAAGTCGTTCTCGCTGGAGCCATAGCAAAGTCAATTTTGGCTGAAGTCGGAGCAGGCCTGTCCAAGCTACCAATCAAGCCCAAACTGGTGGGGTTTCTGGCTAACGATGACCCGGCCGCACAAATGTACGCCGACTGGACTGGAAAGACTTGTCGGGAGAAGTAAGTACTTGGATTTCTCTATTTTCTTTTCTGTAATTACATTCCAAACCTGTTGGAATCTGCTGTTGGAAGCGGTATGTTGGAACTGCGGGGAAGGTTTGCGCGCGGCGCGTGCGCCATACATCTCGAAATCACTTCAACGTTACATCGACGAACGCGCGAACGAGGCCGAGAAACCAGAATACCAGAGTGTTCCTGAGAGTGAGATTGTTGAGAAGGTCTCTCAAAAGTTGCGGAATCTTCCACCGAATGCAAACACCCTCGCTACGTTCTTCGCCGAAACTCGAAAACACTTCACAATTACGAAAGATATGGGTTAAATACACAAAGAATTGGGACATGCAGGGTCTCTGAGGGCTTCGAAGAGTAGAGTATGTTGGGACATCTCACGACTGGGTACTTCTGCCCTTCGCTGCCTCTTCTGCCAGCCAAATTAGGGAAGTTTGGACAACATGGAGCAAACAAGCCAGACAGAAGGGACAAGACAAGCTCGATGAAGCTGAACGTTTTGGATGGAGAGTGGCCTTGAAACACCCTCCGTCCGATTTCAAATGGATTCGTTGTTGACGGCCTAAGATTCCAACATCTTCCAATCTTTTCAGAAATCCCGCAATCCACACCGCAATTCGCGTCGAATGCCAAGTTTCTGTATATTGAGCAGTGGGGCCAGAACTGACTTGATTCTTACAGTGGTTTCGATTTCGACCTCCGTGTTATCACAAAAGAAGACATTGAGGCAGCAATTGTAGAAGCCAACAATGACGACTCTGTCCACGGAATCATGGTGTACTACCCTATTTTCTCAATTACCTCTCGTCAAGACGCCTACGTTAAAGAACTTGTGGATTCCTCAAAGGACGTCGAAGGTCTCACGCATAAATACGTCTTCAACTTGTACCAGAACAACCGTTTCCTTGATCCACCCACCAACCAACTGAAGTCGACCCTTCCTTGTACACCACTGGCAATTCTCAAAATCCTCGAGTACCTCCGTGTATACAACTCCATCCTTCCATACGGCAACAGACTCTTCGGAAAGGGAATCACAGTCATTAACCGAAGTGAGGTTGTTGGTCGTCCTCTTGCCGCTCTGCTAGCCAACGATGGCGCCAAAGTCTACAGTGTTGATCTCGACGGTATCCAACTCTTCACTCGCGGCAAGGGAATTAGAAAGAAGCACCACGAAGTCCAAGATCTCCCAGCCGATTTCGAACTCAAAGACGCACTCGCCAAGTCCGATGTTGTCATCTCCGGTGTCCCAAGCGACAAGTACAAAGTCGACGCATCGCTTATCCGTGGTGGTGCTGTCTGCATCAACTTCAGCAGTGAGAAGAACTTTGACGGTCCTGCAATCAAGGACAAGGCGAGTATCTACGTTCCTGCTATTGGAAAGGTTACTATTGCTGTTCTTCTCCGCAATCTTCTACGTCTGGTTCAGAATCAAAATGCTTTGAATGCTGCCGCCGCGGCTGCTGCTGCACCAAAAGCCGAAGCTTGAAAGGGGTTTACTGGGATAGATCTTGAGATAAGACATGATTGGTGGTGTGATGCTTGGATGATAGACGGAAGAAAGGGAGAAACAAGAAAAAAACACCAATACCCGGCTGAAAATAAGTGAC
The DNA here is from genome assembly GCA_900536425.1 of Hymenoscyphus linearis. Classification (NCBI taxonomy): domain Eukaryota; kingdom Fungi; phylum Ascomycota; class Leotiomycetes; order Helotiales; family Helotiaceae; genus Hymenoscyphus; species Hymenoscyphus linearis. The sequence goes on along the minus strand of UNPR01000210.1, from coordinate 64,290 downwards.
TCTTTCGAGCTGGAAAGGGAATAGATGATCACTTTGTTTGGTAGCACCCAAAAATACAATGATTCTAGTCATGCTAAGATATTCTGTTTTCTTTTTTCTCATTTGATACTAGTGTATGTTTGATTTCCTCTCTTATCCTCTTAAGAATTGATATTCTTTGAGATTTCGGTTGTAAGTTTACAAAAGAGAGGGTTGTAATCAATTTCGGTCTGATGAAGGGTTTTCGACTTGAAAGTCTAGGCTCTAGGGTACAAACGGGGCTGTACTTGGTTATATGCTATCGACTTACTACTTACAGATCGATCATCTAGCCTTAGTGTTTATTGATTCGTTGGTTACTACCGCTCGCTGCTTAGACAAGTATGAATGAATGTATTTTTACGCCGTGAGGCTGTACCTATCTAATGGGTATAAGTACAGCCTAGACCTCCCGAGGGGTATAGGGGCGTACTAAGCTAAGCACTATTATACACATATCCTATTCTAAAGGAGCTAAAAACGTAAGTAGCTAAAAAGACCTCCCTTAAATAAGCCCGGGTCCCTGATCCCGCGGTGTTATAGTACTATATAAGCTAAAGAAAGCATTTTAAATAGGTTTCCGGACCGACGGAATACATATAAACTTAACCCCTCTAGTTAGGTCGTTAAATATTTACTACAGCGAGGTAGTTTCCGAGCCTATAGGCCCTAGGCGTATAGAGTCTTTAGAGTATAGATCCTAGGTGCTTGAACGGAATTAAAAGTACCTTGTGACAGACCTATATAATAGTATCTCCGCCTAGTAGCTAGGTAGTAAGCGATAAGTAAGAAGGGTAGGGCTACCTTGCCCTATCGTAAGTCTTAGCGCGTATAGAAATCGAAAGTCGGAATAGCCTTTAAAAAACCCAGAAATAACCTATTAACGGCCTATATCTATCCCTCCTCCTCGTAGCCTGCCTATCTCGTGTTACCCCCTCGCACCCCCCCTCACCCCCCTAGGACAAGTAAGCCCTCCCTGCCCCTCCGAATACAGCTCCCGCGCCTTTCCTCCCTAGCTAGGGGGTATATATATTATTGTAGGTGTCTATATAAAAGACTAGCTCGGTAGAGAATCGAGGTAGAGTTGGTAGGTAGGGTAGCGGACGAGTAGGTGGAAAGAAGAAGACGTAAAAGAAGTAGTATCGAGGTCGCTACCGGAAGTCGGGAATTATAACGCTTTTCCGCTGTTAAAAACTGCTTACGCGCGAGTGTAGTCACTCGCGATAGACTTAATCTTAGCTCTCTAGACTAGGGCTCGAAAGCCCTAGCTAAAGGTTCGTGGGATGTACCGCGTATAGGTGTTAAGTCGTCGTATCCCGTTGTTAAAGTAAAGAAAGTGGAAAGGTATAAAATCGAGTGAGAAGAGGCTTCTCGTTCTTTGTAGATCAAGGCTAGGCTAGAGCTTCGGACCTGAAGACATCTCATAGGGAAATGTGGAAAGGAAGGTAGGGAGGGGTTGGATGTTGGTATTATGGCTTTTGTATTTGTAGTACAGCCATGTTGGAGCAGGGAATGCGAGTGACGCCCAAGACACAGGCACTTGACACTAGATCGGAGGACAAAGTGTCGGATCACAGAGAGAGCCCGGTGGAAGCAAAGTTTAGTTAGTCAACATCATGCCCTCGGGACGAAGTCATTGTTTGAGGAGGGCATCTGTGACAACCTAGTCATCTGGCTCGGGAACCGTATGTAAACTTTTTTTTTTGGTGTAGATATACTGTCGAGGTGTTCATACTTTGTTGTATTTCATTTTCTTGTTATTTCGGGGCTTACCGTCGAAGTTTTGGTTGTTGTCGAAATGGTATCTAAATTCAGACTAAAATTTAAGCGGGGTAGGACCTAGTGTTATGTGTTTCTGTGTTGGGACTCGGGTGGGATGGAGGGATTGGGCTGGGGATGGAATTTTCGAGATTGGAGTAGCTTTCTTGTTTGATGCTTGTTCGGATCCACTCGTCCTCATAGCAGGGATCACTGTTGTCCTGCGATTGAATTCTGTTGGTCGAAATAGCTTTCTTGTTTGAAGCTTGCTTGGACCCACTCGCCCTTGTAGTATGGATCACGAATTGTTGGGTGTGGAAGGGACGAAAGATGATTGATAGGGTTGATACTTATATACATGGGTGAGTTGAGTGTGAGAAGTGATAGATAGGTGATAGGTGATAGGTTTATAGATATCTAATAGCTGAGACTAGATGTTACAGATACTCTGTTTCTATCTTTCTTTGTTTGGCTAGACCTTATGGAAGATGAGATGAATAGAATAGGCTTGAGTTGTTGGATTTCTTTGGTATAAGTCGATGAGGGCTAGGTGTGTGTACGAGAATAGACCGTTATGCTAATATAATATAGATATGAGAAGAGGAATTTAATTAGATCTTTTGGTTAGGTGTGTTTGGAAAATAAGATATGGTTGGTGTTAGTTTCTGTATACCAGTTGTGGGAGTTTCAGATGCGAAGGTTGGAAGGTTGGAAGAGGTATTTGTGTATTATGAAGTAGCTCAGAGGATAGCAATAGTAGTGAGTAACTGAAGTTAGAAGTGTAGTTTGTATAAAAGAAGTGATAGAATTATATATAAAGCCTACTTAATTCTGGGTGGGAGAAGCCCAGGCTATATAGTACAGTACTAGTGCGCATGTTCCTTAGTAGCACGTATGCACCTTATAGTAGAGTACTATAAACGAGCTAGGAGGGTATTACGTAACACACCCCTTATATGTACCAGGACTTATATCCTTCAAACTTTACTTTTCGATCTTCAGCCTTTAATAAACAATAATAACAATGTACCCTTATTATACCTGAACAACCTCGTGCCGCCAAAATAACTGAGGAATGGCGTAAGTTTAGACCCGTTTACATGGTGTTTTGACCTTGTAAACGAGCAAAGAGCTCTCAAGAGCCTCATCCGCGGGGTGCTAAAGTTGAAGCCTCAGCGAAGTATTGTATAGCGCACTTTCCTCCCTTATAGTCCTATTCATCCTGCTCGTCCTACTATAGAAGAAGATGATAATACCTTATTATCAAGTTTGTCCTCGCCTCCGCCGGTTTCAGACTATAAATAAACCTAGACCTAAACCTAGACCTAGACCTAGACCTGGACCCGAAGTCGTCGCTCCTATCGTTCCGGTTCCTCCAGCCACTCCAGTAGCGGGTGATATGGTAAACGTGAGTACGAAAGTGAAGTTGGTAGCAGGGAGTGAGATTGTTGATCAAAAAAGGAGTTTAAAGTTTTGGTACGGTGGGGTTAAAGCATTAGGATTTGTGGAAATCTATCCAGTGTTGAAGTTTGCTGTCGAATCTTTATTTAGCATCAAAAAAGGTACCCACGTTCTAAACAAACAAAACAGCTCCAAAGGTCAATGAATGTTTTACTGTGGAATTCATTGCCTAGTATTGTTTTAGAAAGAACTAGATCTATCTATCTCATCTTTAGCAGTTCCAGAAACATCTGAAAAGGTGTGAAGACTGATAATGAAGACTGATTTAAGGGAACTGGATGGATGGGTCTATGGCTTGCGGTTTCATGATGCGCTGCGCTATCGTATTTTATTTATAGTGCCGTAGGTTTTTGAGTTGTAGAAGGTGTGTGGGTAGAATTTACTATCATTGGCTACTCACAACTTCAATTGGGAAGATTTATTTCCTCTCCGTCTTCTCATAATTCTTCTTTCGATTTTCACCCAGAACATACTCTATCACTATCACTATCAATATCACGAAGAATATCATGTAGTCCGTCCCAACAGATAACATTCCATGGCCCTTTCTTTGGCGTATTAGAATTCGACAATTCCTACCAAAAACGTAGATCATCAAACTATCTATGAAGAAAATATATCCCCCAATTTGAACTCATGAACTACGCGAGAAACCAAATTTACTATGAGTATAGAATTAGTGATCAGCCATCTAGCCCTCACATCCCGCTTCATTGTCTCTTCTTCGCTGGTCTACAACCTGGTATGTAAAGAATGTTCGCATATACTAAGCTTCCAGCAGTAACAACGAGACTTATGAGGTAGTGAGAGAACTCAACTAAAGTTTTGTGACAATGATACGATACACTAAGTCTAAAGGAAACTAGAAGAGAGTCTAGGAAATGATTTCTTCAACGCAATATTGTCTCCAAAAGCATCCGAAGATATGAAATTGCCAGCAGAAAACCCCACCGATATGCCTGCTGAACCAATGAATCCCGATTCTAATGGAAAGGGTAAGAGGCAAGACTGGAGAGCTCATATCCCCTTTCTCGAAAAATGGTGCTTCTTGGAAAGGCACTCCAGTACCAATTTCTACAATCGTCCCGGTTTAGGAGTCTTGCGGTAAACGCGACAGGCATTTGTAAGAACTCCTCAAAGATTGCTCAAGGAATTGTTACGCGCGAGGGCGTTGAGGGTACCTTTGCCAGGGACTTTAGATTGACTACCAAGACTTCCAATCTTGAGAAGGAAATGTGTCGAATTCCAACTTGTTGTCGAAAAGAGTACACACGTAATTTCGGATCAAAAGAATAACGCAAGAGAGAGGAAGGAGAGTTGTTGGTCATTATAAACCTACATTGAGCTCTTCCTTGAAAACTGCCACTGATGATTTGTTGAGCAGGTCTCGAAGTATAGTCCTGATTCCACTTTGACGGTAGTATGTATTCTGGTACCTTACTAGTCGAGATATCACATCTCAACTACTTGTATTCAAGTTGAGATGTAGAAATAGTGGGGCTTTGTTTGGATGAGTGTGTTTTGACTGGATTCTTGGTGTGGGAGGATGAGTTTGGGGTTTTAATCTGCCGTAGAGGAAACCATACGACAGCATGACAATGTCGGTATTATATTTAGGTATTGTTATCCTGTTTGACCACACTTGCCAATTAACAAGAACATGGCGCTGTGATTCATAAACATTTGAATGTAAAAAGGTTAGGGAATACTCCGTACCTTGAAAAATACCTCATATTACAGAACTCTTTTAATCAGATTCGTCAAATCCAAACTCCCCAACTCTCAGTCCATGGATCCATTCTCGCCCCCAAAACCCACAAACTACTCCGTATCGAATAAAAAAATGGATCCGGCCCAACCGTTCACTCGGGTCGAAGATAACCCTGAGTCTCGGCATCCAAACCAAGTCTTCGATCCCGAGAGACCAATTTATGCAGCCACAACCGCGTATGAAAGCACGGCACAAGGAGATTTTTTCCGTCGCATGGCACCCAGCGTGTGGGGATTCTTAAGCCGTTACGTTAAAGTTGAGGTCCAAGTACCGACACGTGCATTTTCGGCTTTAGAAAGTGGAGTAGCAATAGAGTTTTACATCGTAAAGTCGTACGAGCAAGCACAGGATGGGATTTCTCGCGTGGAAACTTGGTTATTAAGTTTCCCAATCGCAATTTCAGGCTCTGCAAAGTTGCAAGAGTCAAGACATGAAAGAATGCCGAGAATTGTGGCGTTGGAACCAGTTGGTAAACGAGGTACGGAAGATAAAACCCGGGAAAGGCTAAAGTGGTCATATATCACTTACCAGGGAAGATAGAGTAGTATTCGGGGAGAAAAGAGGTGGGGTTGAGATTCTTGTCTCGTGAGAAATCGAAATCGTGCTTCGTATCCCCTTGGAAATATAGTACGCATGTCGGGACCAGTGGAATGATATCTTTTTTGTACCTGAGTGAAGGAGGGGAGGTGCAAATAAACGTTGGAAAAAGCTTTTGTGGATTTCCACTGGTGAACCGTTCGGAGATGATGGAGATCTCCTCTCCGGATTGACAGAGTCCCTTCCCCACCGGGGTCGGGGCGCCGGAAGGCTCCGGCTCAGTGCTTTGCGTGGTGCAGTGACTGGAGAGGGTCATGGATTGATTGATGATGAACAGATGGAGTTGCACCTCTTGTTTGCTAAACAGATGTGAAGATGGCATTCTTCGAGTGGTGGTTGTGCAATAGACTTAACCTAAGCGAGGTCCATGGTGAGGATGACTTGCCTTATCTTTTACAGATGGAAATAAACACACATAGGAGTACAAACGACGTATAATAGATAGACAATCTCAAATTGTCTCTAGAATTAAAATATAAAACGCTATACTAATGTTGCCAATAACTTTCTATACCCTTCAATAATACCTTATTAATAAATCTTTATATTACCCCTCTTATTATTATTTTTCCTTCTAATCATCAAAGAAAGTTCTTCTATCCCCTCTCCCCCTCCCCTCTAACTTGACCTGCGTATGCGTCACCTCAACCTGAACCGTCTTCACAATCACACCGTGTTGTTCCATCGTCTCATCCCCACTGGTCAATATCGTTTCCTGACTTTCATTTGATGTAGATGGTCCTCCGTACTTTGAATTGTGGAGTGTCTCGTTCACAGTCCCCTTCTTGAGGACGGTTAGGTTGTGTGATTTGGCTTGAGATGTTTGTGGATGGTAGCCATTGCTGGAGCTGCGGGCGTTGAAGAATTTGAAGAGTGGCGTTAGTACTGGGAGGGAGGTAAGGATTATCTATATTGTGGTTGGTGGTTAGCCTGGTGTATCATTTGGAAGGGAAGAAGGCGAGAACTGCTAGGTTCTCGAGTAAAAGCTGAATCCAAGAGGAAGAAGAAAAAGACTCACCCCAGTGTTCATCTCCACATTCCCCCAAACTACCAACATCGTTGAGTTCCCATTTCCAAATGCGACAACCCTCGTCTGCATCATTCTCAACCCAGAGACGATGGTGGTAAATAGACCCAGAACGAAAACCGCAATGACACCATACTTCTTGCTATTAGGCATCTGAAGTCCGAGCATGAACGGTATGGGAAGTAAGAAGATGATGACATCAAACAACATTACGGCGCTGGAAAACCCGTAGTTGACGGGTGCGCTGGGGAGACAAGCTCCTGGTGTTTTTGGGAGCCATGATTTTTGGACCTTTCGAAGTATCTTTTAGCGATTTGACATGTGAACTATACTGGGACGAGAACTTACGGGCGCGCAATTAAAAAGAAGGACGAAGATGTATGCTACATGTGCCATGATGCAAGTTACTATCACTCCCCATACCCATACACGATAGCTTCTTTGCGCTACTGAGACGATTCGCAGATAACTCAGACAGAGTGCGATTTTGAAGAGCAGAATTCCCATTACGTAGAATGGTCTTCCGGCATAATTCACCTGGAAGTTATCATCAGCTTGGATCTGCCAAGTTCTAAATTCAAGATATGCTTACTGCTGAGTATATTTGTAAGTTGACGGCCGGCCGTAGTGCCAAAGGTAGGCCCAGCCCATACTTTGATTCTGCTTCAGTTGTTAGATACAGCCATATGTTAAGCAATTACACCCGATGTTTTATCTGTCATCTCCAATTGCGCGTGTCGTCGACATCTGATAAACATAAAGACTGAACTTACGAGTAATCGTTGTAGCTTCGTAAACAATGGCGCAAATCTAAGAAAGCGATCAGCATTTTATCTTTTCGATCACTACTCCGTAACTCCACGAAGGAAAACACTCACAGCTGCGATAGCAATACACCAATCATCAGGACCCGGTTTGTTGAGGATAGATATTCTCACGTAAAGTCTCAACGCAACCACCGTCAACATGAAAGCCAGCAGAGGTATCGTGACCCCCAGAATGAGGGGGTAGTTCGACTGCGCGTTTACCTCGGGCGAAGCATTGATAACGTACATCTTTGCTACTCGTAGAAGCAAGTCTTGACTCAGGACTTGAAAAAATGTGAGGAAGATAGACGGTATAACCCCAAAGACGAGAAGCTCCACAGAGGGGAAAAGTGGGAATCTCTGGTACTTTTATGAAGCCAGAAGGTTAAGTGCCGGTACGTGTAATATGAACCAATAGAAAATATGCAAACCCCCTAAACGAAACTCATACCGGGAGAACGAGCTATCATCTTCACTTATCGATCGCCTTGAACAGAGTTGCAATGAGATGACCATTCGAGACTATGATTCGTTTCCAAATTTCCCCGTACGATCCCAACAACCTCATGGCAATCAGGGTATTTGGAACTTTGTGCCGCTGCCATTTCTGCAGCGTTGGGACAATAGACATGGAAGAAGAATGTGCATTTACATGCTTGTCGGAGAGCCAATCAACACGGATACCCACAATCGGAGAAAACACCGTCACGGCAGTCCGTCCGTGCTGCATACAGGCCCGGGTTGTCACCCTAGGGTTCCGATGTGGAGAATTTTCCATAGGGTGGAAATCGTATGGTATGATTGACTGTAAACAGCCAAGCTGCAATATGGTCGAGTGGGGTAGCAGATCCGAGGTATGAAGCTCGAGAAAGAAAAAGCAGAAGGAAGGGCTTTGATTGTCCTTCTCCAAAACGAGGAAAGAACCTCTCATAATTGATAATTAAAATGACTGTACGAATTTGGGGCAAGGAGACAGAGAAAAAATATGCAAGTTCAAGCTTAAATTCGTTGAAAACAAACACAACCAACACCACAGGGGACACGAAAGCATCTGCAGCAACGTTGCAACGGCAAAACCAACAGAGACCCATGTACGTAAAGCCAAACCACCGGTACCATCTCTTACTGGAACCAAGCCCATGGCTCCATAACCGACGTCAAATACAGACCAGTATTCATGGAAACAAAGTAGTTATGCCGTAGCAGGCGGCCATCGACCACCAATCAAAGGGCAGTCATCTGTAATACGATCCCAGGAATGGCCATCCAAGCAAGCCTGTCGACTTTGCAGAACGGCAGCTCTGCACCGCGGCTTCATCTCTTCCTCATAGAGCTCGATGGCTCGCTTCTGATCCACCTCACCATTCTTGACTTTAATGAGTTGATCTATGAGAAGTGCTGCATCGAGAATTCCATGATTTGCCCCTTCGCCACGATACATTGTCATGGCATGAGCAGCGTCGCCTGCTAGAGTGACTTTGGAATTGGTTTCCCAATCCAGTGAAGGATAATCCGCGAGAGTGAGCGAAGTTATTCGCTCACTATCATCTGGAATTCCTTCAAAGAGACGTCTGATCGGTCCAGTGAAGCCTTTTGCTCTCTCTTTCATGTAGGCCACGCGAAGTTTGTTGGTTGAAGGGGCAGTATCCTTTTCGGGGTCTTTGAATTCCCAACTAGTGAGTACGAGAGCGTCGAAGGAATTTTTGCCATCTTCCTGCTCAAACATTTCTTGAATACTGTACCAAACATAATTTGAGGTCGTCGGATTGAGGCCGCTAAACAATAAGGGGTCTAAAGCGCGAGCCTCAAGACCTTGCTCGTAAGTGAAATGCCGAACCGCTGCAAGAACCCGGATAGGTAGTTCCGTCAAGCTCGACCTTTTCTCATCGTTGATTAGGGTTTTCCTCACTGAATCTCTGTTAACAATAACACGAGTAACTGGGTAAGGTTCATGAGAATCCCGGGGAAGACAAACCTTTGCTATGATTACCGTCTGCCCCGACCAACATGGAGCCTGTTGCCACGGAGCCATCTTGGAAGTGAACCTCGACCGTTCCATTTGGGAGGTCGTTGTAGGAGGTAGCGACTTTGCCCCATTGGATATCAAGACCCCTAGATAGAAGATTGAGAAGTTTCAACCGATTGAGGCGAAGTCTTTCCTTGGTAGGAGGGATCTTGTAACGAGTCTCTCCTGTTTCCGCATTCAGGAAGAGAAAATTGCCCGAATCCAATTTCAAGGTAGGGTCGACGGTAGCCTGAAGAAATAGTTGATATGAGTACGAGTACGAGATATAAAATCAAACATCGCGTGGGAAAAACTGACAGTTGTAAGATCCTTGGCCAGATCTGCGTCAATAGTTCGTCTCAACGAGTTCAAAGACCAGTGCAGTGTTAACGCCCAGCCTTGGGGTTTCGAGATACGATCTATATCCCGCTCGAAAATGGTAAATGGAATACCATGTTTCTTGCATCCCTGAGCGAGTGTTAGTCCCACGATTCCCGCTCCAGCGATCAGAACATGCAAATCCGCGCTGCGGGGCTTTTCTTCGCTTGTGGACGCCATGCTTCACAGATTCGATTGGTAGCCAGAATTGTTCTCGAAATGTGTTGAAATAGTATTCGGGTTTTCGAGTTACAGTGCATCAGTTTCCAACGTCTTGAAAATTGTTTTGCGTGGCGCCAAAGGAGGGAAGGAAACGTAACCTTACTTTGGTGGAGGTGTGTTCAGCTAGTGGGGTAGGGGCATGCACCTATACTCGGTAATATATGCATATTTTGAACCCTTTGCAGAGTGAGAGAAAAGATACGGTCTAAATTGACCAGAACCAGAAATAAAAAACAATGTCGCTCCACATGTGGATGGATCGGGTAATATATGGTTCCAGCATCCAGTAAAAATGTTCGAAAAGGGACACTGTCCAGGGTTGAAACGCGAGTAAGTGGTAACACTTTCTCCGGACCCTTCTATCAAAGTGTCTGTCAATGCTGCCGATTAGCCATTTTCTGCTATGCAGCGGAGCCCGGGGCCCCGGGTCTAGCATTGAGTTACATTGAGAACCAGGAAGGGCTCAAAGTCATCCTCGGCAGGAACATGCGAGAAAACTTAAATAATAGAAGGGTACACCTGATCAAAACTCTTTTCTGCATGTCTTGTTTCTTTGCCTTCGTTTAATCTCTATCCATTTTCACATTCGCGATCTTTGCGGATCCAAAATTGCAAGAATGTCAAAAATGTCAACTTTGGCATTATTGTCGAAGCATAGGGGTGCAGTGGCAGTAGCGGCGACAGCTAGCACTGCTTCCCTCTTATTTGGATTTGATACTGGTGTTGCAGGTTCAGTCCTTGCTCTTAGGAGGTTTGCTTGTCCAAATTGATATGGAGAGAGCCGTTTCCTGACCTCAACATAGTTTCTCGACGGAATTTGGCATTTCAGCAAACCCAGCAAAGGCAGCCGAGCTCTCCTCCAACATTGTCGCACTCTTGAACGCGGGAGCCTTCTTTGGAGCCATTTTCCCAGCGTTTCTGTCCAGTAAAGTTGGCCGGAAACCCATGATGAGTATTGCGGCGTTTTTCCTGATGCTTGGAGGAATTCTACAGACCGCTACTCCGCCACCAAAGTTGGACATGATGTATGCGGGTCGTGTTATTTCTGGATTTGGAGTTGGTATGGTTAGTAACTTGACGCCCGTCTACGTTGCAGAAATCTCTCCCAAGGAGCTTCGTGGACTTCTCATGTCTTTGTTCGAAATGGCTCTGGTATCTGGAGGATTCCTCGCCTACTGGACTGCATATGGTGTCTCTGTCCACATGAAGCCCACTAGCGGGCAATGGAGAACCCCATTGAGCCTCCAGATTATACTTGCTGGCATCGTCCTCGTTTCGTCTTTCTTGATTGTTGAATCTCCTCGATGGCTGGCTAAACAAGATCGCTGGGAGGAAGCAGAAACCTCGCTCTGTTACCTCCGTGGCCTTCCCTCTGAAGATCTTGAGCTGAAGACTGAAATGGCCGAGATACATGCTCAAATCGATGAAGAGATCCAAGCTACTTCAGGACGTTCCATCAAGGAGCTTTTCCAGAGCCGAAACCTCATTCGACTTTTCTGGGCATCTGGAATCGGATTCTTCGGTATTTGGGGAGGACAGACCGCACTCTTGTACTATGGACCAGCAGTATTCCGCCAAATTGGATTCAATGGCCAAAACGCAGCACTTTTTGCCAGTGGAATGTTTACCTGTATCAAAGTCGTCGTCACCATCCTATTCCTGGCGGCCGGTATTCAGAAATTCAACAGAAAGACTTTATTGCTGGTTGGAAGTTTCGGAATGGCGGCAACGCTCTTCTCCCTTGGAGCTATCTTGAAGACACATCCTCCTATTCCTGGACAGGCTACCAACAACACCCCTAGCGGAAAAGCAATGGTAGGTTTTGGGGATCTGAAGTATTGTAGAATCGTTACTAACTTTTCCTAGATGGCTGTTATTTACATTTATATCGCATTTTATAGTGGAACTTGGGGACCAATCATGTGGGTATACATGGGAGAGTAAGTGTTCTTCTCGCTGACGTCTGATATTCTATACTAAGTTTCCTAGAATCTTCCCAACAAGAATCCGTGACTATGGAATGGCAATCTCCGTTATGCTTATCTGGGCTTGCAACTTTGTTGTATCCAAACAAACTCCTATTATTGTCTTGAAAATTGGCTGGAAGACCTGGATGGTAAGTCATTTCCTTGGAAAGGAGTATGGCTTGGATTTAACTAACCTCCAATATAGATCTTTGGAGCCTTTAACGCCGCTGCATTTATTTTCTCACTGTTTTTGCCCGAAACAAGGGGTGTTTCCTTGGAAAATATGGATATTCTGTTCAAAGCTGTTGATGAGACGAAACGCCAAAAGGATATTGAGGAGCGCATGGGTGTCGTTTCGACCACTCAACCGCGTGAAAGTACTGCAACCTCTGACCCAAAAAGTCCAAGTCTTGACACAGAAGAGCTCAACTAGATGTGAAAGATATTTCCGGGGTGGGGTTTGCCATTGCACTCACCATATAGACTATATATAGCGTTTTAATAACTTCGATCTTAATTAATTTCTTCAGTCCGAGGGGATTTTGGGCCATGAGAGTATTGATGTAAGATATAAATGTTTGATCGCGTTCTCTCAGACTGCCACGTATCACCTTAACGGTAAATACCCCAACGAAAAAGGGGATTAATCCGTTCACGTGATTCCGCAATCTCCTTCAGATGGATAGATTCATGATAACAGCTTTTACCTTCTGGTGAACAACGTTAGGCACTTGGAATACGATTCCAAGATTCCATTCCAAGGTGGAATATTTCAAAGGCTCTTTAATTTGGAATGGAATATTCTAAGGCGTGAGGCTTTGGAATTTGGAATTCCAATTGGAATCTATATATAGATTGACTAATAAGAGGGGTCTATTTGTACCGAAGTGATTTATAGCGAAGTGATTTGTACCGAAGTGACTAGTAAATTGATTGTTTCCTACACCTAATTAATTATCGTCATCTCCTACAAATGACTATAAAGCCTATCCTTATCTAATTCACTTAATATATCCTTGGAAACAATACCTGTTGCGATAATGCTATATTCACTTGTTTGTATAGTACTTGTCTTGGTAGTAATAGTTATTTACTTGTTTGTACTGGTAAGGGGATGAAGTAGCCTGTCATGTGACCTACAGACGTAGGCTTCCTATTGGTCGAGCAAACCGTAATACCTATTTTCTAGGTCATGTGACAAATTCTAACTGGAATTCTGAATTCTAAGCTGGAATTTTGGAATATTCTAAGGCCTCTTTAATTTGGAATGGAATATTCTAAGGGGGGACCTTGGAATTGAATGGAATTCTAAGTGCCGAACGTTGCTGGTGAATGAATATGATGGCCTGTAACAAGTAATTTATATCTTCTTAAATCGAGGTAGTTGGGCGAACATGTAGGTGCTGCTTTAAATTTATGTTTCAGTCTCGTGAGCCCGAATACTCTAGTCTCTAGATGAATGTGTTGTGACAGCTTCTGAGCCATCATATCCAACTAAATGGTCTCGGAAGTATCCCGACTTTATTAAAATTCTACAGCCCTACGGCTTCTACCGTGCCACCAACGTGGCTGTGGACCTGGTTCTCCCCTCTTGCTGTCTAAGCCACCCGGAGATTTTCTTATGATGGCAGCTCCGGCTTTCTTTGTCTTCGTCTGTTTTCGGGTCACAACCCATCCTTTCAATCTCGAGACCACCTCGATTTATTGGATGATGAGAAAAAAGAAGTTGGAATGACGAATCGATCTGCGAAGGACCAACTTCGTGTCAGCTTCATAAACCTCGCCTGTTCTTGCATTCGCATTTTTCATTCTTCCTTTCATAGTCTGTGACATCTTCATCTTATTTCCCGTTTTGTACGCCAAGGTCTTGCACCACATTGCTGCAATTGCAACTCGATTTAGTTATTCAGCTCACTTTGTTCCGATAGCAAAGCTTGAGCACCACGCCTCGGGCGTTGTCATACACAAGCGACACCGCTAACCGACCGACCAACCGAAGGAAACGTGTGTACCATTGCATAGGTCTTACCAACAAAAAGCAATGTGACATACGTCTTTTCCCGGAGCCTTATAGTCCTTCTGTAGCTAAATTCCTCAAAGAAAGGCTGCGAGCCTAACAAAGATCCCCTGATTCGAAACTTCTGCGACTTTCTAAACACCATCCATCATGTTATTCATAGTAATTGCCCTCCTTCTAGGGCTGGGCTTTGCTCAGCGACCACCGAATGCCACAATATGCGACTATTACACAGTCAAACTCTATGGAAGCAACACAACAGAATCGCAAAACAAGTTGATGCAGGGGATCATCTCCATGGCATGGGGAGGAGGTGCCGGACTTCCAAACACGAGTGACATTACAGGAATCTTGAATCCAGGAACATTTCATGGAACAAAGTTAAACCTGGGACCCTACTTTGATGGCACCAGAGCTTCCTCGAATCTCAATAATGTTGCTGTTGGGATTAACTGGTTGGATGGTGGTGGTACAAAGCCGTTGAATGATTTCATCAATAGCGATGCAAATAGTATTGTACTGGCAAATAATACCAATCAATTGTAAGAAATATCCCTATTTCTGCTCAAATTTTGCCCTAAACTAACAAGTTCTCAGTCGATTATTAGCGCATTGGACATTTACATTCAGTCGATTATTCGGTTGCACACAACCTAAACCTTTGCCACCTTCAGAAAGCAGATTCCTTAGTCCCGCCTACGTTCACAAATATATGGAACTTAACGTTACCGAAGTGGCACACTTCATTGACCAGCTCACGAGAGCAAGTACACACTTCGGATTCTCAGAAGAAGATAGGAATACACTAAATCAATCCATGAACGTTCAGTATAACATTCGCTGTTCCGCACCTAAAGAAGTGATTCCAAACCAAGGCCCACAGTTATACTCCATCTGCCAGGACGAATCCTGTCCCCTCAATCAACCAGTCCCAAATTGTGCAGCATACACAGACATCCAACCTAGCATCGTAAAAGCCGGAGGAGCTGCTTCAACTGGAAACCCACCTTCACCATCAACATCCACCTCTCCACCCTCACAAACCTCCTCCCCATCTCCTTCCTCCTCCTCATCTGCAGTCCTCTCTCCAGGCGGCATAGCAGGCGCAGCAATAGGCGGTTCCTTCGTCCTCCTCTCCTTCATAGGACTAATCATCTTCCTCCTCCGTCGTCGAAACAACTCCCATCCTCCAACCCCCTCATCACATAATCCCGATCTCTCGAATGCGTCTTACGCCTCACACGGATACAATGATCACCATGCAAGTGTCCTCTCGGGACAAACTGCACATGTAGAACAATGGATGTCAGAGGCGCCTCCTATGTCTTATATTGCGCCTGTGGAGATGGATGGTGGTGCGGAGGGGACGAAGGGTCATGGGACGGGTGTTGGGTATACGGCTCCGAGTCCGGTTTCGCCGTATGTTTCGGAGATGGATATGCATCATGGGAATTTGTCGCCGGCGCCGCTGAGGTATTGAGGTGAGGTGGGGTTAGGTAGGTGTTTGGTGTTATGGATTGGTTGGGGGTTGGTTGGTGAGGGGAAATTGTCTTGGGATGGCAGTAGTAGGGTTTAATTTCTAATCGGTGTTTGGTTTGGAGTATTTATTTATTTATTTCTCTATGGGGATGTAAGCTCACAAGCGAGTGGGATTTTGTATCTAGGATGTTTTACTAACAGTGTTCATGGGTTTTGACAGAAAAAAGAGACTCGTCTGTTTTTGACTCGCTTAATATTGTGGATACTGTATTCGCTTTTCTTCGCTTAAAGTAAAAACATCTAAGTAATAGATCCTAAAACAAGACAAGCACCAAAAAGAAATCAGAGCACGGCATTCCACAGAAGTATTGTACTTTAGAGGGAGGGCCGTCTTAAAAGAACACCAACTCTGCTATATCAATAACATAGCAGATGACGACTTGTTAAGAACGATTCAGTTCTTGTGCGCAAATGACATAAAGTTGGAAGGAAATTTGCTACAGCAACCCAGCTTCCGTCCACAGCTGAATACGCTTTTCTACCACAAATAGTCTCTTCTTCATTTGTTTCGTTCTCCAATTCACTGTTGTCGAACGAATGTTTCCACTTTGACAACAAGGAAACTTTCGACAGCAAATGAATGGAGTTGAGGAGGGTTTAAAGATGGAGTAACGATGGAGTGAAGTTGAGTTTCACTGGATGGGAGAACGAAACTACATAATCTTACAATAGATCCAAAATGATCTCGGTCGACCTCTCCACTGTTCAGGATTTCTGCCATGTCACGGGCTGCTGGCATCTGCGAGCGTTGTTGTAAAATAGGGTCTTAACGAACAAAAGAAGAGAAGACAAGGACAAATGAGTTTACAGTCTTCTTATCTTTGAAGAGCATAGCGATGTAGAAACAAGATTGAACTTTGGTTATGGAGAGAAATAGATGGCAGGTTTTGGATCGCGTGACGAATCACAGGTTTTCTCAACATTCTTGTCAAATTGTATCTTGTGTCTATAGCGTTTCCGATTTTGTATACCGCTGTTGGGGCGAACTGTCAAGACAGTTCGCCCCAACAGCAGACCTGGAGAGGAGTATGTGAAAGGGAGGATGGGGCAAGAGAAAAATATTTATTTGCTTACAGTGAGATCGATGGAGTAGTTTGTTCATGAGTTGAACCTTCCTTTTTGACTTCGCTTTGAAGATGAGGGTTAGATAGAGATTAGAACTTAGCTGACCTTTCGAAGCCTTGCGAGTTGATCGTTGGGGATTTCGAAAACACTCTCAAGTCAGACTACTTGATCTCGATGCGGGAAATCGACACTCACTCATACACCTGAATACTAACTTCCCTTCTATGCTTTTATAACCCATCAAAATATACTACAATGACGCGAAACATGGTCTTCAAACACCAGAATGAACTGGTACATTATTTTGGATGATATCCCATTCAAACGGGAGTGGGTGGAAGGTGTTAGCTCGCAGAATTTATGGAATGCGAAGTTGGTATAAACAGGTCTCAGTCACGTCAAGTTGATTAAGAAATCGCTTTTTCATATTTATGTGAAGTTCACAGCCACCCATGGTTCGGCACTTGGAATTCCATTCCATTCCAAGACCCCCCCTTAGAATATTCTATTCCAAGTTAAAGAGGTCTTAGACAAAATTCCAGCTTGGAATATAGAATTCCATTTAGAATTTGTCACATGACCTGAAAAATAGGGTTTCCGCTCCGCTCGACCAATAGGAAGCCTAGGTTTGCTCTTAGCACCGCATCGTATTAAGTGAATTGGCCTTTGTTGCTTGTTTGTAGGGGGGCAATCAGGTGGCCTGTCATGTGACCCCACCAAATATTGTTGATATCCCTAATTACCACATTTCCTGTCACCAAAACTGGGAATAAACCTGTCCGCCTGGCCCAGTCAGTTAGTCGGTGTTCACCCATATGCGCCGCACCGCTAGCTGTTACCACCGTCTAACAGCTTTTCAGTGTCGCTGTGCTCAAAAAAGTGTAAGTTTTTCCCCATTTATTTGATAGCAGTACTAATGATTTGTAGTGAGATAATGCGACAGCTGCCCCGAGAGATGTAAGGCCTTGCCCCCGTTTAGCGGAGGTTGGGCCTGAACTCTTTTGCTGGTTTAATATTATATTTTTCTTTTTACTTTTAGGACCTGAGCTGTCGCTTTACTCAAGAGAATTACATGTAAGTTTTCTCTCATGGGTATATATACCTTTCGCTGGTAATCCGCCCGGCGTAAAAATACTACTACTACTACTACTACTACTACTACTACTACTACTACTACTACTACTACTACTACGAGTATATATAGAACCCGTAGCCCACATTCTACTTAGTTCTACATACAATACGAATACCGTAATCTAGTATTATATTCGTATAAGGTTCTAAGTGATTCTAGGTACAGGTTCGTAGATATACCCGTAGGTCACGTAGTTTTTCCCCTACAGTACAGTAGCTGAAACTGCTACTACCAAGACAAGTACAAACAAGTGAATATAGCATTGTCGCAACAGCTTTAGAAATTACGATAATCAATTAGGCGTAGGAAACAATCAATTCACTTGTCACTTCGGTACAAATAGAGCCCTCTTATTGGTCAATCTATATATATATATATTCCAATTGGAATTCCAAATTCCAAAGCCTCACACCTTGGAATATTCCATTCCAGATTAAAGAGCCTTTGAAATGTTCCACCTTGAAATAGAATCTTGGAATCCTTGGAATCGTATTCCAAGTGCCGAACCATGCAGCCACCGCAACATCCGAGGACTGCTTGAACTACCGAAGCAATTCCTAGAAGGCTCCCAAGGCAAATGCTCCAAGGTTTTGGTTTGTTGTTCCTTTTTCCTGATCTTTTTGACGATGAAACCGAGGAAGATGATAGCCATCCACTGATGGATATAGGGGAGAGTTCAGGTCTCCGCTTTACGGATGATATTGATGGGGTGCACGGGAATGGGGATATAAGCGGGGAGGAGGAGAAGAAGAAGAAGAAGAAGAGGAGCAGAAGCAGAAGCAGAAGCAGAAGCAGAAGCAGAAGCAGAAGCAGAAGCAGAAGCAGAAGCAGAAGAAGAAGCAGAAGCAGAAGAAGAAGAAGAAGAAGAAGAAGAAGAAGAAGAAGAAGAAGAAGAAGAAGAAGAAGAAGAAGAAGAAGAAGAAGAAGAAGAAGAAGAAGAAGAAGAAGAAGAAGAAGAAGAAGAAGAAGAAGAAGAGGTAGAAGAGGAGGTAGAAGAGGTATCACCACCCGATTGTTCGAAACCAAGAAGGTATTCTCTTTTCAGATTCGACAGTACTCCAGCTTTCGAAAGCAAAAGATCCGAAAACGTTAAGAGAGTGAATCAGTGCAACGAAGAACAAAAGTTAATTCAAACTTCTCTTGTCTCATACTCGCAGTGACTGGCCTCAACTGGGCAGTGGCAAAAGTCCCAGCGTTAATGGTCAGGCCGACATCATGGGCAGTTGGATATCCATCATAACCCAAAGGATACATAATTTCAAAGAGAACATCTTTTTGTAAATTCTTTGGGGTGGAGACGAACGAGGGGATCAGATAATACCCGCGTTGCCTTAGAATATTAGGCATGGTATAATTCATATATTTTTTATACTTGACTTCTTAAAGAGTATGGGAGCCAACTGTTAGTCATAAGCCAACCCCCCCATTCTCATATTGAACAGCGGAATATGTAGCAAGTTATAGAAAAGCAAGAGAGCCTCCATCTCTTTTATAGGTTCTATGTCGCTATTCAATCATAAAATCGAGAATACTTACAGTTGGACGTACTTTTTAGAGAGGTTTTGTTTGTCAAACCCTCGCTTATTTTCCGAAAACTCTCCTTCCTACTTGAGCTGATAACCTTTGTAACAACTGATGTCGAAAAATACGGTTTCAATAAAGCTATTCTTGATGAACACTTGAACCTAGATAAGAAAATGTAAGGAGTTATTTATGGAACTATGATTTTACACGTGTTATTGCCAAGAAGTTGCTCCTCGTAACCAACTCGGCGCAGCGTGCCCTGCCTACAGCGTTTCCCTGCACAGCTTCAGCGCTATAATTTCAGCCAGACAGATTGTGGTCTATCGCGACACAGGATGGAAATCATACACATTCAATTGCCTGTATCTGCAACGAACAGGAGAGGGGCAGTACTGAATTTTTCAACCAGATACAACGTGTCGCTGTCGTTGACACCCATACCTATTGGCGCCGCCACCCCGCGGAGGGGTCATTTACTGTTCGTCGGCTAGCATCATGAGACACCCGAGGAGCACGATACAGTAAACACCAATCTACCATACCACGAAGCTCAACGCGCGCCAGGGAGACGAGACAACAAAAGGACATGCGATCATGAGCGAAGCTAAGAAAAAGCTGTTGAGCCTATTTAGGAGTCGTAGCACTTCGGCGGGAGCTTCCCAGGACTCCAAAAGCGTACCTATATCTATTCCCTCAGCTTCACATGCGCTAACTTGCACCCTATAGCGCGAGAGAGACAGAGACCATAAGAACCCACGACCATCTACCAGCGGTACTGGTCGCTCGAAACGTCCGAAGAAACGCTCAGCACGATCGCATAGCGAGACTCCGAAATCTACAAAAGATGACCGTCGCAGGTCCACCTCCAGCTACGACTCTGGGTCACCACAGCCCCTCGCCTTGACAGCATGGCCACCAGATGGCATCGAGCTGAATGGGACTATGTCACAGGGAAATGCGATGGAGCTGATTGCGAATGGTGTACCGGTGTTCAAAGGGATCCGACGATCAATTCCCCATGCTTCGGATGAATACTACAGCTTGTACGCTACATGCGAAGGGAATGGAAGGGCGGGAAATGATCGCGCGACGCCCTTCCATGCGACATATACAGCTTGGTCTTTTCGGCTTCAAGGCCCAGAATCACCAATAACCCCTTGGGAGACTTTGGAGCAACCTAGTCTTTCCTTTTGCTATGGCACTAGGCCGGGAACAAGAACATTAAACCATTGGGTTGGGCTGTCAGGAAATCCAAGTCCGCCGATAGAGTTGAGGGAGCCAAATATGAGGCCACGGGAGGCAGAATTGAAGACCATATTGGATCGCTTGATATATTTGGAGAAAGGGTTTGAGGAGGACTATGAGGATTTGATGTACTCGAATCTCTACAAAAAGTTTCTGAAAGATCCGGACAAATTCTTGAACCCACACAAAGCCATGGAAAAGCAAATTGCGGATCTTATCACGGTTCTCTCGCGCCGTGATTGGATTGACTTTAGCAAACCTGAAAATCAGGTCGTAGCCAAATTCTTTGCCAGTGCTGCATATACAGATCACGGGCGGTACAAGATTTTTTTCTACCAGCTTCTGCTTAGCATAGAACTGGACCTTCGCATACACTCGAGAATTCACACTGAGGCAGCAAAGGAGCAGTTGCTCACCCAATTGCCACCATGTATTGCTTGGAGCTTGGCACTAGCAAGAAAATGGAGAGAGTGTATGAGTATCGAGAAGTTTGACACAGGGAGTGATCCAGAGAATAGTAGGTTTTCCAGCCTAAATCTTCCTCCCCCCCGTTCTAACATTACAACTAGTCAAATTTCGACTGAAAGCCAAGAAACCTCAGGTCAAGACTCTTCGTAAGTTTGCCAGAGCTATGAAATGGCCGAATCTTGCACGAGTAGACGAAGTTCTCAAAGAGAGAAATCCCGATGCAATCCGTTTAGAGGATCGAAGTTCAGATACGATGACCTATTTCACAGGGATGATATTACCAGGAGTCACAATGCCTTGGCTAATTATGAACTCACTGATCGATTGTGACGACGATGTCTCAGCAAATTCTCTAGCAGCTCTGACGCATATGCATCCAAACAGCGGGTTTCAATATAAGGGAACAACATACTGGTCTAGTACTACAATTGTGGGGAAAGTTCTAGCACCTACATGTCAAGAAATTGCTGGATGGGTTGGGCCAGTTCGACCAGCACCAGACATGCCACGTATGAGCATCGCTCGAATTCGTCAACGTCGACCTAAGCAATTTCTCAATATCAGTGATATAAAAACCATGATGGATCGTTCCGATCCTCTTGGTCCACCTTCCGATTCGTATCCTGTAGCCGAGTATCAACTTATACTTCCTGATACAGATGATGTCACAGATAATGTTCGCATCGAGACATTATCTTTGAAAAAGATTTCATCGAATCCTCTTAATGCTGAAGCGGAAGGCAAACCACTCATTTATGACGCATGCGTTCAATTTGCGATTGATGGCCGTTCTTGGCCGCTGCGTCTTTCATACGATGTTAACTTCATTTCTGCGTGTCCTTGCGCCCGTGGTCCTCATCCATTGTTTTTCGACTACGTCTACAAGGCCGTCAAGGTTTCTGAAATCCTCACCATCAAAGATTGGGGTAAGCTAAATAATCGAGCTGGTAGCGTTGGGCCAAGTGGTTCCGGATCTGGGGCAGGGTCTTCTGCACAAGATGAGGATGATTCCGAGAAGGTATTGGTAATAGAAGCCTTCGGAGTATCGGACAACGAAGTTCTGGCTAGGGCTTGGTGTAGTCATTGGGGTCTAAGTGCTATTGTTGCGGATATGGAAAAGACATGGTATGTTTTACCTTCTCTCATTTCTACGTTGTATATACTAAGTTCATTGATTTAGCATGGCATGTGCAATTAGGGAAGCATATGCCGCTTGCGTCAATGTTGCTATTCTCGTTGAAGGTACGAATAATGATAATGATGAATCATGAATTTGGGATCATGGGGGTTGGGGATAATATACATATAAAGGATGATGGACTGGAAGAAATAGATACCCTGGAGTCACCTGGGCGATATGGAATGGGCAGGGCATTAATGGGATACCCGGGGCATAAATGGGGCTTTTCATTTCTTTTTCATATCTTCTGGGCTTATCAAGTAGCACTAATGAACTTTTCCTGATCGTAATGATATTTTGACACTCAGGATGAGATGTCGTGAAGATTTGAGGTGCTCGTTGTTTTCCTGGGTCTTCTTGTATTCCTTTACTAATACTCTATTGTTTCTCGAATATCGTACACAGCGCCAGCGCTCTTCTCGTGATTTAAGCTTACATACCCTCATTCTGATGACCATCCCAATAACAGAAGATACACTCCTTTTAGTCTCCAAACTCCACACATACACCATCCTCGAAATTCAATCTTCGTCATCCCTCACTCACTTCCCCGCCCCACCAACTCTCTCCCTCCCAACAACATCCCCACACCTAACACTAAGCAACATGCCCCTCTTCCTTCCTCTTCCTCTCGCCTGTCCTTCATGAGCGTTGCAAGTACAGCACACACCCTCTCTAACAGCATCACGTACACAATTCCACCATCCTTCATCCCACATATGCATTTCCCCTCTTCTGTGCCCAGTTCTATTTTCAGTTCCATTTCCATAGTCATCTCCTTCTCTTTCACTCTCATCACCACTTTCGTTCTCACTGCTCTCGTCTTGAAATTCGAACTCCAAAGAAGAAAGTTGAGGAAAAGTAGACAGGACCAAGAAAACCCAATCCCTCCCCTTCACACCCTCTACTCCGAGGGATATCTTTACATCCCTTATTCTGGAGAGATGGATAGGAGGTAAGACCGTTGAGAGGGAGAGGATGGTTTGAGGGGTTGTCAAGAGGAATGTTAGGTTTTGGTAGAGGATGTACAATGGGATGTCATTGGATAGTGCGTGGGAGGTTTGGTGGAGGGGTGTGAGGGGGTTTATTTGTGGTTGTGTGAGTGGGGATGTTGGTAGTGTTGGATTTTGAGACTTTTGGGTGAGAGCGAGAGAAGAAAGGAGGTTGACAGGGTTGTAGGGTGGGAGTGAGGCGATATAGTATCCGTAGATTTTGTGACGCAGTTCTGTGGGGAGGGAGAGGAGGGGGAAGGCTGTTTGTTTTTGGTCCTGGGGTGAGATGATTGTTGAAGTGGTTCCTGATGGTGTCTGGGTTTGAGGCGAGTATTGACGTGTTGTGGTCAACGTTTCTGGTTCCAGCGAGGATTTTTCGGTGTTTATTTCTTTTTGTTCCTCATTATTTTCGACGTTGGAACCGCACTCAGGGTGTCTGCTCTCCGAGGATATGTCTTCAGAACCTGAAATTATGGTTCTGAGGTTGGACGTCGTGATATCCGCCCCCAGTCCCTCTTCCTCGCTTGCTCTCGACATCGTATAGTTTTTCTTTTCGTTCCTTCTTAGACTTCTTTATTCCTGGAATTCAAGGATTTAACGTCTCTCAATCTCGTCTTCCAACTGGAATTTCAGAATATTTGCTTTTTTCGGATCAGATCTTCTTATAAAGGTTTCCGTGCCAAGAATAGCTAGCTCAGTTTGAGCAAGTTGTTTGCTTATCTCGAGATCGGGTTTGAGCAGGTTATTTGGATTTATTGGGCGATTTTCGGGGTTCCCGCCGTATGTTTGCAAACAAACAGAAGATTCGGGATGGGATTGAGATGGTATTTAAATGGTTTTAATATGGCAGACACCTTGAGGGGGAGTTGTACCTTGATGGGTAAGTGTGGTATTGGGTCACGTTTATCATGTTGACAGGAGTCATTGAAGATTCTAGTGAATAAATCATGTTCTAGGGATTGTTGAATCATCATCAAAGACCGTATTTTCTGTTCTAAGTCTTCTTCGTGTAGCCGATTGATATGTAGCTCGTTGACCTTAAGTTTCTAAATATAGCATTCTTGGCGAAAGGGGATGAACACGTGATTTGATATACAAAATGCCACTATTGGTGTTGTATTCTCGATTTCCAGGTCATACTGTTCTGCATGTAACGAAGTATGGAAGTATGGTTTTTCTAGTACGTAACTAAAAGGACTTGTTCCTCCAAGCTATGGTACACATCGCTTCTGGTCACGAATTGCTCAGTTGTCGAATGGATTGTGTCTGGAAGTGTAAGCCAAGGCTTGGAGTGAAGATAAACAGCAAATGCCGAAGTAAAAGCTTATGCACAAGCCAGCAAATGCAAGCGTCAGCAGAATGCTTGAGATACAGTGGAGATTTTGTGGGACTCGAAACTTATTTGTACGCTGCGCAGTACACGTACAGATCGAACGTGTGAAGTCTGTTGAAATGTGATTTTCAACTGGAGGCAGAAATGTATGATGAGGGAGGAATGCAATGTACATACATTTCGCTTATTTTATCCAGGAGATGTCTACTAAGTCAGAACGCCGGACTTTTCCTGGGCTATGGTTACAATGCAAATGGATTTGTTAAGATGGCCGGATCAGCTTTTTATCGCTTTACCAATGCTATAGGACCTATGCAATACTTGGTTTAGAGCCACTTTCTTTAGTATTAACCAATGGAGTGTGACAATCAGCGAGGTTAAAATAGCCAAGTATAGCAGTCTTGACTATAGAAAAGTAGCAGGGGACCAGGCTGATGCGACCACCTTTCAGAGGCTTTTCATAAAAAAAGAACTTCGCACTTCGTATTTGTTATAAAGCGTCTTACTTCGTGACAGCTCAGGTTTCCCCTTCCCCTGTCGCTACAAGTATAGGTCCGCACCAAAGTAGGACAATTCAATTGGAGTAGAATACTATTCTAATAATTCTATGGGATTATACCCTACCCATATTACGTTGTTTGCGGGGAAGGGGGAAACGTGAGCTGTCCAGGGTTGTCATACAACTTTGTAGTTTGTAAAGCAGAATGTAAATAGACTTGCGGTGAGCTTTTCACGGCATATCATAAAGCTTAATTTTTAATCTATCGATTTGAATCCTAAAAGCAGGAACGAAATTTCTTGTAATATTTGCACAAAAGCACACAACGAACTTTTGCGATCTATATCCAGAAAGGCTACACATTTACTATGAATTAGAGAATCATAAAGTAACCTAAAAGAGCTGCGGAAATAAGCTCTACGCATCCTCGGACGGTCGGAGTTTACCCTTCTAGAGGCGCGTGGTACGACCAGAGTGGAGATAGGAGGTAGATCACGCCTAGGCAGTCTCCACTTCAGCCCAGGAGGGCTCTGTCGGGACAGATTCATACTGCATCGTCATATTATATAAAGATCCCTCTTCCCTTTCTTCGAAGTGATGTCCATAACCTTTAGCACATTAGTACAACGAGCAAGCAAAATGTCTTTAAACACTATATCACAATTTTGGCCTCCTAGGCCTGACTTTACCGAGAAAGAGATCCCAGATGGGTCTCTTGCGGGCAAAGTAAGCATTTTCTTTCTTCGATCATGTCACATAATATACTTTACAGTGCTATATTACGTATTAAATATTTGCTAACCAAAAACAAAGGTCTACATCGTAACGGGTTCCAACACAGGAATCGGTAAAGAAACAGCCCAAATTCTCTACTCCAAAGGCGCAAAAGTCTACATCGGCGCCCGCTCAAAAGAAAAGGCCCTACAAGCAATCGAGGATATCCGAACCAAGTACCCAGACTCAAAAGGAGACTTAGTCTTCCTTTCCCTGGATTTGGCCGACCTCAGCAGCATCAAGGGCTCCGCAGCCGAGTTCCTCGGCAAAGAGCAAAAACTCCATGTCCTCTTCAACAATGCTGGTATCATGAACCCACCCGCAGGCTCAAAATCCGTTCAAGGCTATGAATTACAGCTGGGAGTAAACTGCGTCGGCACCTTCCTCATCACCAAGCTTCTTACTCCTATTCTCGTCTCCACTGCTAAATCAGAGCCAGCCGGCACTGTTCGTGTCGTCTGGGTCTCCTCAGCTGGCGCTGAACTCGGATCTCCAGTTGGAGGTGTAGAAATGGATAACCTTGATTACAAACGCGAAAAGAACAGCCCAGAGCAATACGCTATCAGTAAAGCAGGAAACTACCTCCACTCTACTGAATTCGCCAAACGCTTCAAGAAGGATGGTGTTGTTAGCATTGCCTTGAACCCTGGAGCTCTCAAGAGTGACCTGTATAGAAATCAGGGCTGTGTTGCGAATGCTTTCATCAGTCTAATTACCTATGAAGTTATCTATGGAGCTTACACTGAGTTGTTTGCTGGGTTGTCGGATAAGATTTCACTGGAGAATTCCGGTTCATGGGGTAAGTCTATTCTCTAAGTAGAATTGGAGAAGTGAGCGCTAATTTGTGTTTTAGTTGGACCTTGGGGAAGATTGCTGCCTATTAGAGCGGATTTGGTTGAGGCTTCTAAATCGGAGGCTGAAGGTGGAACTGGAAATGCAGAGAAGTGGTGGGAGTGGAGTGAGGAACAGATAAAGCCGTTCATTTGAGATATCCCATGAATCTAGTTGTATATTATTGAATGTAACGATTCGAAACGAAAAGAAATTCAAACCTGCTTTTTTGAGAACATAGAATCAGTAGTTGTGGTCCAAGGCAATTCAGCGCTTCAGCTAAGCGAACACCAAAACAGCACAACTCGGATTCCTTGCACTCAAACCAGTAAAGAAGAGGTCCAAAACCGTGAAAATCTGGCATAATAAATATTGGGGCTATAAATCTAGCACGAACCATTGTTTTCTTCCCCAGAAGCAAGATAGTCGTCCAATCGTCTCTACACCCCGCATCTCTCCTCGCTTTGTACTCCTGATGGTATACAACACAGTCAATAATATATCTATATAATGTCAAATTGGTTATAGACCGGAAGAATGCAATACGGAAACTTGGGGGTTATTACCAATATAGGTATGTAATTGTGCATTTGGTGGCTGGTTTGTCATCTAAAGCTACGAACTTCCGCTACGATGACCCAATTTTGGTTTATATCCTTTTCTAAATCAGACACGCTGGTGCTAGCGACTCTTACTATTGATACCTTTGAGCTTAGGTTAACCGCCAGTGTTTGAGACTGACAGAATACAAGGTGTGGTGTCTTTGGAGGTAGACTCTTCGTGGCGGCTGTTGGAAGTTTTAGAATCACATACTGGGGATTAGGTGTGTATGAAACAAGTTCTGGGACTTGTCAGGATGGACAGGAAATGGGGTGTGAGAGAGGATATCAATTTGTAGATCTTTAGTTCTTTCTCACTTTTCAATCATATGGCTTAAGAGAAGAAGTCATAATAACTGTTTCAGATTGCAAGAAAGACACGTTCAACTTTTCCCATGGCAATCACGAAGTGTCTTCCATACATAACTCTTTCTTGTTCCCACTCAACGCTCAAAAAGTAACTCCCAAAAGACCACACACCACCCCAGTCGCACGAATCAACGTTCAAACCAAAGGCTGGAACCCTTTAATCATCCACCAAAAAGAACTAACACGGGTATTCAACACATCAATCAAACATCATCTTCCCCACAAGACCTTTCCCCAATCTCTTTTCATTTTAAACATCCTTACACTCTAAATCTTACTCCCCGCCCAAGGACCACCCCCATGATAAAGTCCATAATCCACACCCTTCCCGCCCTTTCCTCCACCCCTCCCATGATAAGCCCCCGTCCTCCCAAGCACAGCTTGTTTCCTATCATACGAAGCAGTCGGCGGTTCGCCTATCGATGAAAGCACTGATTTCGTCTTATACCAGAGGGATTTCTTGGGTTTCGTTTTTGTTTTTGAGGAGGAGCTGGTAAGGAGTGGTTTCTCTGTTAAGGTTGTGGAGGTGGAGTGTGTGGTGTAGAGGGAGGGTGTTTTTATTCGTCTCTTTTCTGAGGAGGAGTGTGAGGAGCGGTAGGTGGTTGTGGATGTCATGTTGTGTTTTGATAGGGTTGCGGATGAAGGAGAGGTTGTAAGCATGAGTTGGAGAGGAGGGTGATGTAGATGATTGTTGATGATTGTGATAAAAGTACGAAGTCACTTGTTGTATGTACAATGTAATTTATCAAGTATCACCGAGTGTCGAAAAGATGTACAGTACAGTACTGTATCACAAACCCGAGGCCCCAACGGTATATATACACAAACCCTTCCACCACCATAGGAGTCAAAGTCCTGCTTACATGCATCTGCCTACCACCCTCCTCGTCTCGCTCGCGTACATAATCTCTCTGCCTTTGCCGAAGCGGTACTTCAGGCAACGAGGCAATGCACGGTCCCAGTATCTTCCCTGCGCAAGCGGATTTTGCGCAGCCATAGTCTGATTACTTAGTATGACGCATTAGCGAATAGTGCAAATGAGGGAAATAAGCATTTTTTTGACGGAAAAGGGGGAGGGTGACTCAATTGATGGTTTTAAACGAGTTTTTGCGTACCGGGGTGTGAGTCACTACCGGCCAGCCTTCGGACTGTTGATTGGTTATTTTTATCGTTTATATGTATAGAAAGAGTAGTCAGATATTGTAAATGGGTGATTGATAATCAGGAATTAGTGATGAGATTGATGTGTGATATCAACTTAGAATTTGGGATCTTCATTGAGGTTACAATAACGAGTACTCTTTTCCTCCTTTTGGGAGTATGATGTGAGTTGGGTTTCATTGCAGCTAGCCGGAATTAATGAATTTGCGGAAATATTTGAGACAGTGCACTGATTTTCATCTGATGTTTTTGTCAAGTGAACCTTTAGTGCTTACTTTGAGAAAGTGTGGATGAATGGTTCCGCAGCGGTTCATCAACTTCACCTACAGTACACTGAATGAAGATACTTCTTGTTACATATGAATTCAAACTTATCGAAGGATCAGAAATACTGGCAGTTTACTCTTAGAAGTCCTTGACTGATGATCATATTCGGTTGATAATCCTGATGTTTTGTCTGCCTCTCTCCCATCTAGAACTTTCCATGCCTGGAAAAGAAAAGAATTAAAAAGGGATTCAGTATGAGATGATGGAGTTGCTTTTTGAAGAGTGAAACAAACAACAGTGCATACTAGTTTAGCATTCTCAAGGTTCATGTCTCGCTTTAACGGTATCTTACCCAGTTACAACGAGACCACCCAAAAGCAATTCAAACTGCAACCAAAACAACGGCTATCTTTACCCCACATTATTCCTTACAGATTTCCCCAATATTCTTCATACCTCTTATCTGTAACCGATATTTTATCTGGTGATTTGCTACGTATGTTGGAACCAACATCTACAGTAAGCAACCATACATGTACTTGCATGTATATGCGTAGCATGACGGATTGTAGTGGAGGGGTGATATTTCGCTATTCCACCAACATTTTGTGTCTTATCTTGCAGCCTAATGTAACACGCGTTCATATGTGTACGATATGACCCGGATCCAGCAATTAGATTTAGCATATCAAAACGATGCATTACTATGCTGTAAGACTTTATTTCGGTACTCGCTGCTACTCTCCTTATCAACATCCCTTAAAAAGATTCTATTTGTGGAGAAATGAACTTTGTAGATTGTTTGTCTACAAGTATTATGGACGATAATCTCTACACCAAGCACCTGAAACTTTGTTGCTTACAACAATTTCTCTCAAAGTACTAGTAAGGATTTCAACTTGAGACTCATACTTGAAATCTTAAACAGCACTTCACAAGCAGTCCTTACTGAACAAAGCCCTGCACATAAATCATACCCCAGGATACTAATCAGAAGTAACAAGGTGAAAGAAAAACCGCTCTCGTTCTGAGTAATCCCCCATTCAACCCTCATTACCCCATCAAGTCTATCCCTGTTTAGCTCCTCAGCGACTTTCCTGCCTTCCAATATAATGTAGCTATCACCTGTACCCCCTCAAGAGGGTTCCGCAATTCAACGACTGCAAGCCCATACACAGACTCTCATACATATCACCATCCCCAACCACATACACATCCCTCCCTCTCCCTCTCACAAGGGTTTCACACTCCTAAGCGTATCTGTGTTACGATATTCACTATGATGTTGAGTGGTATATTCACTAAATAGAATGAGAGAAAGTTCTTGGCGCATGGAAATAACGTGGGAGTAACGTGTAGCTTGATAAAGTTTGAACCATGTTTTCTCTGAGCTCCAAGGGTTTATACAAAAAATAATCTACTAACTAATTCTTGAAGGCGTCGATATCTGTGTTGAGAAAATCCCTGGTTTTCTTCATACAGTAAATAACTCACCAGTGAGCTTGAGTATATTCACTATTAAAACGTGGAATTGAACTGGAACACTTTGTCTTACAATCAACAACCCTGAATTTCCTTCTGACCTTATCCATTTCCCATCATATAAGATCTATAAAACAAATAAATAAACAAATCATAAACTTTACATCATACCTCTTCTACGCTGAAAAGTCCTTTCAGCAATTCCTTATACAGTCCCTTAGTTATCCCAGGACAAACTATTTAGTTGCCTAAGACAACTATTCCTCCACTCCCAAGACCCATTCACCCCCCAAGCACCACCCACATAAACCCCCTTCCCTTCCTTTAAGTTTAAAACACCTAAACCCCCAATAAACCTCACATTACAAACTCACTAAGTTACCAGAGCTAGCTCAAACCAAAACATACAATGTACTTCGAACAAGACAAGAAAGAAAGGGCACATGGAATCGAAGGCAGAAAATGCGAGGAGAAAAGAGGGGATAAATTAGCACCCCATTGCCTATGGAGTTATATATAGAATACACAGAAGTATACCATCCCAAGAACAGCCAATCATCATAAATAGTCGGTCTCACCATCTATATACATCCCCTCTTCCCTCCCCTTCCTGATCCAGCCTCATCCCTATGCAAAAAAAAAAAACGCCAGAGCCCCTCAATGCATACAATTCATTACCTCCCAAACTCCACCAATCCCAATAATCAATCTCGTTATTCCTCGTCACTCCTCCTGACTACCATCCTATTTCCATTTCCTTTCCCTTTCACCTTCCTCATTCATCGAAATCCATCTATTTATTATACACAATGAAATTCCTCAAAGAATCCCAATAATCACTCTGCACATAAATGTAATCCATACTACTCCTCAGTCCACTCTGCACCGTATCAGGATACCACCTGAACAGATACATGACCAATCCCCAACTCGTTGCCGCGAAGACAGGCCATGCGTCGTGGGCTATCCGCCTTTGCAGTTGGGGGTCTTTGATTATCTTCGCGCGGGGATCGATGGAGAGTTTGGCAAGGGACAGACAGACTCTTGCGAATACTTGATTTCGAATTAGTATAACTTGTATTGAGGAAAGAAGGGTGAGGATAGAGTGGGGGAGAGTATAAAAAAGGAGGGTATAGGGAGGGTATAAGGAGGGTATGGGGAGAAAGAAAAGAAATGGCGGACATACCGAAAATCACAATCTGTTTACTAACACTACTAACATGCCCATGCTTACCCCTCCGTCCAAAAACTAAGTAGCCCCCTAATAACCCCGCAAAGAAAGTATCATAAGGCCCTTCCTTCCCCGGCGTCGAACCCATGTGTTTCAATGCCAACATCGTCGTTTTATACACCGTCGCATACTTAGCCAGGTTCTGGGCGTGTGTCTTTGTAGCCTTGAAGATGAGCTCGAGCTTTTCCTCGAGGGTGCCGGAGCGGAAGAGGAATATCATGCTACATATTGTTAGTCGGTGTGACGGGAGGGGGTAGGAATAGGGGGTAGGGGGGAAATATACACAAGCGCATGTGGAAAGCGCACTTTGGCCCCGTAAACCGCGCCATTGCGAGCGGCTTTTATGACGGCGAGGTAATCTGCGTATTTAGGGTTGAGGATTATGCGTTCGAGTGCTCTCTATACGTCCTTGAATCAGTATATGCATACATTATGGTGTTGTGTTGTGGCGGGAGCAGTACCTTGATTCCGTCAACACTCGACATCTTGTCCAAGTTAATGAAAGTAAACCGAGGTTATTCGAAAGGGGATAATAGATGTTAAAGTGCTGGAAAACAGCAGATGTTCAGTGCTACCGGTGCCTGTTCATGGGTGTAAAATGGGAGTGTGGAATTGAAGCTGAAGAGTAAAGGGGACTATTGTCAAGATTCGGTGTAGGGTATCTCTTCTCTCTGGCTTGTGAAGACCAGATGGAATGCATTGCATCGCCGAGGCTAGGGACTTGTGGGGCCGAACGGATACCCGACATGCGGAAGCGTGGGGTACGCTGCCCGATATGTAAGGCACGAAATAGGTTGCGGTCGCAATCGATAAGACAATTTTTCTACCATGCGCAAAAAAAGTTCAAGCTCCAATCCTCCATTTATCTCCATCCCACCACCTTAACATCACCCAACCGCCACGATGTTACGCCAAATGTAAGCTCTCAATCAGAATCGCCTCCCTCAATGCTGCTTGCCTCTGAAACTAACATGTCCAAAAAAGTAAACCCCGCAACGCCCGCAGCAAACGCGCCCTCGACAAAAAAGCCCCCAAACCCGTCGAGAACCCAAAGACAACCCTCTTCCTCCGCTACACAACATGCTCCCAACTAATCCAAGACGCCATGACGGACCTCTACCAACTCCGTATCCCATTAGCCAAGAAATTCACAAAAAAGAACCCCATCCACCCCTTCGAAGACGCCAGCTCCCTAGAATTCTTCTCCGAAAAGAACGATGCTTCAATCCTCGTCTTCGGATCATCCAACAAAAAGAGACCGCATTCATTAACCCTAACGAGAACATTCGGATACAAAGTCCTAGACATGCTAGAACTATATCTCGACCCCTCAAGCTTCAGAAGCCTAGCACAATTCAAGAACAAGAAATGCGCCGTGGGATTAAAACCCATGCTGCTATTCTCTGGAACTCCCTTCGAAGGCCCAGTAACCGATGAATACACCATGATCAAGTCATTCTTCACGGATTTCTTCAAAGGCGAGCCAGCGGATAAGGTGGATGTCGAAGGATTACAATACATGGTCTCCATCGCCGCCCGAGAACCAGTAGAAGGGGAGGAGTCAAAACCATCTATTCATCTCCGCGTCTACTTGATCAAAACCAAGCGAAGTGGCCAGAAATGCCCGAGAGTTGAGGTTGAGGAAATGGGACCAAGAATGGACTTCCGCGTTGGCCGTGTAAAGGAAGCCGATGAATCTATGCTCAAGGAGGCCCTCCGAAAAGCCCGCACCAGTCAGGAACGACCCAAGAAGAATATCTCTACCGATATTGTCGGTGACAAGATTGGAAGAATACATCTGGGTAAACAGGACCTCAAAGAATTGCAGACGAGGAAGATGAAGGGTCTCAAGCGAAGTCGGGATGTGGCTGATTCTGAGGACGAGGATATGATGGATGTTATTAGTGATAACGAGGAACCCGTTAAGAAGCCCAAGAAGGCTTAAGTAATGTCATGAGCGGATTGCATTGGCTTGGAGTTCTGGAGTTTGGAGTGATGTGAGAGGTAAAATTACTAGTGGATTGTAGGTTGGTGTTGAACTAGCAATGAAAAGATTTTTAATCAGACATTGCGTAAGCGCGTCAATTGTAACTTCCTGCAGTTGAATAAGTGCAGGGGATTTCTTTTGGACGGACAAAAGGTGGATCGAGTTTACTGGCAGTAAGCATCGGGATATCATGGATGTGTAATGTTGTTTCAATGATACTCCTAAGCTAAAGGTTGTCGAGCAAACATAGTCATCAGTTCTTCGCACTTTCAACCTACAATAGAAAATGGTATTTTCTGACAATCGTCCCGACACAACGCGCAAAATAGCCTTGAAAATAAAGCTATGAAATCTCTGTTCTGAATAATCGAACTTTCACCCAGCCCATTAGTTTACTCCTTTGGTCCCGAACATGGACTGAGTGGTGACACATACTTATGGGATGCAGGATGGTTCACCCGCAAGAAATAATTTCACAAATGGCTCTCGATACCTCTCATGACTCAAATTGAAATATTGTGAGAAAAGTGGTGAGAAGTTATGTAACCTGATCGAATCCTTCATTATTTTCCAATTGGGAGCGCGGCAAAACTCACGTTCACTTTGATATAAGGAGAGATGCACATAATTTGGGGTAGCCTCTGTAGTTCTAATCTATGTAGATGAAACAGGGCTGAGAGACTATCGAGAAGCAGGAACCTGTGAACGGACGGAGAGAGGATGAGAGTTTGAATACTCTTGTGTAGGAGGATATCAAAACAATCAAGATCTCGGTTCAAATGCGATGCCGTAACAACCCCAGACCGCGTCCCACTTAACCCAGAAGACGACGCAGTAGGTACTTATCGAGAAGTTGTGGAAGACAAAGTCTGGACGCAGAGAAGAAGTTCCGAAGTTCTGAGGGCGAGCTGGAGGAAAATTCTGGGCTTATGAGGAAGGCGCGTCCTAGACCTCACGTCACTTGTCCATTCTGATTGGGAAGTGACGAAGAACAGAAGGTGCGAGTGTGTCGAGTATCGCGGGCCTTCTTGTTTTGTAAAAAAGAAAAGTATGTGTACGCATGCAACTTCCTTCCAATAAGATTGAAATTTCCAGAGTTCTCTTGACGAGAAGAAAGCTGTGGAAATCTGCATTTCGACAAGGCAAATCTTCGAACTGTCGATTGCAGACTAAAACATATACAAGAATATAGACGGATCTGAAGGTGTTGAGAAATAAATGTAGGCTCTTTGGAGTTTGCGTTTGATGTATCAGTAAGCCATTGGATTATGTGAAATGGGCTTGAAAAAGGGGCACTGTTCAGATGACCAAGATTCGATTCTCTGAACATACTTCGCGTAACTCTTTTCTCCCAAGCCATTTTACCTACAATGTCTTCTGGAGGTTGGATTGGATGTATGCAAGAAATTAGTAGACTCCTACTCGGCGAATATCTCCTCACAAGACCCGATAATATGTAAATCACCACGTCGCCAGCTCCAACAATGCAAGACGGGACTGCAGGCTATGCGTTATATTATACATCTCATATCTAGCATTTCTCACTACAAGCACCCGCTCTACACCTTAACACTCTGCAATAGTCTATTCTCAACCCCCTCGAGAGTGTATTGATGATCCAACACAGCAATGTTCTCAGCCTCAGCCTGGTATTGCTTGTAAGGATCCACACCAGGACCAAACATCTGTGCACCAGCTCCTGGGCCCATTTGTCCCATTTGTTGAGCCATTTGACTTGCAGCTATTGAAATTTATAAGTGAAGAGTTCAATGTGATGTGTAAATAGGGCGAGGGAAACATACCATTGTCGCTTCCAAGCAAGTAATTAAATACCGACTGTAGACCAAAGATACAAAGAACATACCACGAAATGGAAGACATCCATTGCGGGTCCATGTCCTTAGTAGCCACACCTGCCTGCAACATACTCTTGAACTTAATCGTCAAAGGGAATGGCAATCGAACTATCAATGATTAGCACTCATCTCCACCCCACTTCATTATATATGTACTCACTAATAACGAAACCACTGAAAAAAGCGTTGATCCACCCCATAATCAGCGTCTGGGGAATAATCATCGCCATATTCCCCTTCATCATCCCCATCATTCCTTCCATAGCAGCCGGATCCGTCATTGGGTTGGGGGCGGCTTGTCCCTTCTTATCTGGTTCCTTCAAGAAAGACCCAGTTTCGAAGGCCGTGACCATGTAGTCTTTTCGTGCGTTGAATGAGGGGGTTGAGATGGCGTTGGCGTTCACGCGGAGGTTGATTCCTCGGAGTAAAGAGCGTTGTTCGCGGATCGTGGGGAGGTCTTGTTTTTTGGGCGTTACGGCCATAAGAACTGTTGCATAGTGGCGGAGGATACCGGTTAAGATCTGAGAGTATTAATAACGATTCTGAGAAGCTTTGGGCGGCCCTGAGAGGCTCTAGGAATAGCAAGCGTACCATGACAATTGTGATGGGTATTAGGATCCAGTAGCTGTAAAGGTCATTAGCAAATTGTTCTCTCCCTGTGAGGTAATTCGAGACTTACAATAACTGGGGATCCCGATGGATCGTTTGCACAGGAACTTGCGCCATGGTTACAAGTTCTTGATAGCTGCTGGGAATGGTGTTGTTGTCGTCAGCCCTCAAGTTCTGAGGTTGAAGTGAGGCATCTCGGCATGAGTTCGGGCGAACCGAGAGCTTTCGAGTTCAAGACACGTTCCCCCAATATCTACGCGATTTCCAACACCTTGCAACTTCTACAAAAGAAGACACACCACCACATCAATTGATTCTTTGATCTGAACGACAAGAATCGCAAATATGGCAGTCTCACAGGAGCGAATTAGTGTTCACTCACTAGCAGGTAATTATCCCCAACCCTACAATTCATCCTAGAACATCTACTCGAGCTATACATCCCCTCCACTAAACCCAAATAAAACCACCAACTAACACAACTCCAGACTTAAAAAACACCACCGACGATGCCCTCCCAATCTACCTCAACTCCCTAAAATTTACGCAATCCCATACCCTCACCGACGTGCGTCTAGCACTAGGCTACAGCGCCTTCGCCATCTGCGCCGCCTGTTTCTACTGGGACTACACGCTGGGCTTTGACTCAACAAAAGTCTACACCGCAATTGCGGTAGCCGTCTACACACTCCTCAACACCCTCCTAACAATCTGGATCTGGGGCGTCGAGAAATCCACCGTCTACGTCGGCACCAACGCCTCCGGCGAAACAATAACCATACAAAGTAAAGTCGACAAACATAAGCCCGTCTACCGTCTTACCGTCACCACCAAAGGGAAAGATGGCAAGAAGAAGATTAGGAGAGTTGATAAGGCGTTTTCGGGGTGGTTCGACGTGAAGGGACATTTTATTGCGAAGCCTTTCCAACAGATGATGGCGAGGAGTTTTGAGGTTGTCGGCAAGGCGGATCCAAAGAATGCGGCGGTTGAGGAGGTGAAGAAGGATGTTGTTGTTGATAATAGGAGTATGGATGAGAAGTGGGCTAGTCTGTTGGCGGAGAGTGAGGGGAAGGATGCGAGTAGCACTGCGACACCGGAGAAGAGTGCTAAGAAGAGGGGCAAGAAGGCTGCTTAAATCAAGCTTTGAGTGGTGTATGAAATAAATACGCTGGGACTGGGAGGCTAGAATTTGGGAACCGGAAAAGTATGCTTCGGGCAGAATGGGCGTTTTTGGGATAGTTGGTATATTGGGATGCATAGCGTATGAATATATTATCTGCTATCTTTCATCAAGCATCTCAACTTCAGTCCCATCTTACTTTTGCGTTCTCAAAAAAATATCTTTTACATTCGTCTATTCTTAGGATTATCCAACACAGGGGACCTACTCAAGATTTTGGAATTCGTGTTTTCACACTGTAGTATCACTTTCACCGTAAAC
Source organism: Hymenoscyphus linearis (assembly GCA_900536425.1). Lineage (NCBI taxonomy): Eukaryota > Fungi > Ascomycota > Leotiomycetes > Helotiales > Helotiaceae > Hymenoscyphus > Hymenoscyphus linearis. Next base: position 26,676 of record UNPR01000210.1, on the reverse strand, counting down.
TAAAACTTCTACCGCTCCCCATCATAAACAGTATAAAAGCCTCAAGTCTACATCCAATTCCAAACCCCAAAGGGGTCCCCACCAAAAAAGCCTGACACGGATCGTCGCCAAGCGACTCAACTGAATAAACTCTCACCATAGTCTCCGACTCCCAAATCGTTGATCAAACTCCAGCAATCATTGCCTCTCCTATGGTAAGTATACTTGGTACTGGTTGTATGGAAATAGTTTCAGAGTGCTTTTACTGTCGAATTTTAATCTACCCTCGCTTTCAAGAATATAATTCACCTCCCTACCACTTGCCTAAGAATGTAGCTGGTCTTCCGGCGTAGATGAATAGAGAGGGGGTGGTAGAATCCATTCTCTGACCTCCGCAATGCATCTTTTTGTCTCCTGCTATTGGTTCAGACGTGTAGAAGGATATTTACAGCATTGAATTAGCTGCAGATGGGAGTTAAGATGTCTCTACGGGTCCTGATTAATCGACCCAATTTGTTGCGGGACCTACACCACCACTTATTTACTATACTTTTTGTATAGTAATACCAACTAAAGTTGTCTACTTTATTCCTCCATAAGGCCTGAAGCCTCCAACGATCGCAACGTATTAATTAATAAATATATAAAAGTGGTGGTGTTACCTATTTTTGGTGGGGTGCGGCACAGAACAAACTAGGTTGATTAATCAGAGGATGTGTACTCGTAGGTGAGTCTTTACAGAGGGCCTCGGGTTGGTACTCGGGCTTGGGTGCAGTTACCGTACGCTGGTGCTGGGTTGCAGGCGTCTAAAAGCTTGGCGCCAAGCCTTTAAACGCGTATCTTCAACTTTCGCTGTTCATCAAAATCCTCAACGAAAAAGATTAGAAGATCACTTCACAACAGCACCACCATTTTAAAAGTTCTATTCTTCACATATCCTCTCGTGATAGTATATATCTCGAACTTTCTCTCCCAACTTTCCCGGTTGGATTAGGTTGGGTGTTTCGAAAGTTGGTCTGAACATTTTTTATACAAATGTTGAAGGCGATTGCGATGTGCAACAAAACTTTTGGACTGGCTTCTGAGTGGCTCGCTTAGGGACTTGGCGGCAGCGCCGCCCTGACATTTGAGAAAAAAAGGCTCTAAAGCGGCATGTGAGAATCTTGAGAATTGAAGAAACTTCGGGGTTAACAAAACTTTTTGTCTTCGGGGTTATGGGTTATGGGGAAGGGGTATTATGTAAGCACCACCACCTTGGAACCCAACCCAACACCCACGCACCTTACAGAAATTGGAATGCAATTATGTAAGCAGCCCTTCAGACCCCAGAAATGTAATGGCGCATTCTTCTATGCGCATATTTTCCCTACAACGCAATAAAACACAGTGGTTAGAGGTGTGAACTGACCACCACTTTCAAGGCTGCCCATTCTTGAAGAGCGTCAGAAAGAAGTATGTAGACTAGAGAGAAAAAGTTTCTCGACCAACGGCCTGCAACCTTCGAAAAAGATTTATCAATTGTATCATTCGCTTGAAAAATATACCCAACAAAGCTATCCGATTATGATAACTCGCCGTAAGTTTCTCCTTGCCAAAATACGGCACAAAGTGCATTGCAACAAAATAAGTCCAACCCGATCATATTGCTGTGATGCTACTCAGAGGCTTTTGATTAACTGCACTATGGCGCTTATAGTTACAATATCTAAAGAATTCACCCACGACGAGGACACGGATCTAGTAAAGTCCGCCATCTAAGACATTGAATGTTTTGTTGAAAAGATTTTCATGTAACCCCCCTTCCCCCCCTTCCCCCGGATCCCCAGACACACAGAGAGAGAGAGAGAGAGAGAGAGAGAGTTCAAGTATCACCCGAAAGAAAGAAAGAAAGAAAGAAAGAAAGAAAGAAAGAAAGAAAGAAAGAAAGAAATTTGCTGCTGGGGAAAAAAAAAAGGATGTTATTTAATTATATACAACAACAACACTCCAACAACCTACCTACAACCCTTCCTTCCATCCATCCATCCTTTCTTGGTTTCTTTATTTTCCTTCGATCAGCGAAACAGCACATCCCTCAATCCATCCCCCAACCAGCTCAACGCACAACAAACACCTAGTTAACTAGCCCTTCCTCCTCCTCTTCGCCACACTCCCACTAACACTCCCTGCATCCCCCTCCTCCTCATCCTCATCCTCTCCCTGTCCCCCTCCCCCCGCCGCCAAACTCGCCTCCCTCAACTCCTCACTGCGTCTCTCCGCACTGCGCATATTACTAATAATCTTCTCCACATCCGCAAACATCGAGCGAGTATCCTTGACCACACCATCGACATCAATCTCATAACCGAGTACATCCCCCGCCGTCACGGGTTTGCCTTTATCCTGCAGTCGTCTACCGAACCCTGCATCAGGGTCGGGATTATACATAATGGCATTGGCGAACATGCGCATCAGCTCCTTTTCAAGCTGTGCGTTGTTGATGATTCCTTTCGGGGGGACAAGTTCTTCGGAGATGGGGAGCCAGACGTTGACTGCGGAGCTGTTCATATCGGATGGTGCGGCGGCAGTTGCTGCTCTATGTCCGGCGTTAATTGCGGAACGAATACTTTTCAGATCTTGTGGTCGAAGGACTCTACTGGAATAACCCGGAGCGTCCTTTTCCTTGACAGGTGCTGCAAATGTACTAGCATTTCTGTGACCAGAGACCGATTCAAGAGCAGATGCAGATATCTTTGGGAAGCCTCGAGTCCAGAGAACATGAGTAGGTGGTGTAGATGGAGTACGCGAATCAAAAATATTACTGACTTCGCGCTTACGTTTGCCAATCTGACCCTGTGATATGACTGGCGTAGACTGGGGATGTGTAAATGATGACTCGTCTGCTTCATCCACGTCACCAACACCACCGATAGGAGTTGCAACTTCTTCTTTAACATGCTGCAGATCGTCCGCACGTGACGCAACCGTTGCAACTGATTGACTCCTCTGAGATCTTGCAACGACCGACGAAGCCGTGCTTTCCGCTCTATTTCGTTGAGCAGACTTTTTGGGTGTCTTGGTAATTTTCAAGGATTCCGACTTGTTGAGTTCTTTCTTTGGTGGTGGCTTTTTGGCTACAGGGGCTGCGACCGGAGGTGGCTTTACGGGGGCCAATACAGGACTCAATGGCTCCACCGTAGGAGGCAAGACAATCTTGTTAGGCCTTGGAGTTGAGGTTGTTGGATTTGGAGTCCATTTAGTACCACTCCCAGTCTTGTTATGCCGTACAGGTTGGGATATCGGGGTATTTGGCAACATAGGACGAGGTTTAGGTGCGGAATTGTGAGGGGCGATGGGAGCCATTGGCTTTGGGCCTTGGCTGGGGTTATAAGGTGAGTTGTATGGTCCATTATTTGGAGGCGCAAAACCTGAGGGGTTAGAGTATTGTGCTCTGTTATCAGGTGATTGGAATTGTGGAGGATATGGAGCAGAAGCCACTTGATATTGAGGACTTTGGAATGGTTGGCCATGTGAGGGGCCACCATTTTGAGGTGGATGTGGTCTTTGCTGCTGCTGCTGTGATTGTTGATATTGCATCGGGTAATTTGCAGGAGGGCCTTGCATTTGTGGTGTCATTGGTGACCCAGATTGAGGTCGATAATGTTGCTGACCAGCCATGTCCGCCAAAGCGTCAAGTGGCAATCCTGGCGAACCAGGAGACTGGCGCATACCATTCGGAGGGGGTAAAAGTATTCCATGAGGATGATGGGCACTTAGAGGAGAGGGAGATGATGGAACGTGAGAACGAGGAGAAGGCAATCCATGCTGTGCCGAAAATGGTGGTGGACGAGAGGGTTGGTGACGTTCTTGATATTGTGGTGTGTTGAAATGTGGCGGCTGGTTTTGTGGAGGATATTGCGGAAGTTGTTGATGGGTTTGTGATGGGGAATGGAATTGAGGAGGATATTGAGGTTGGGGCTGAGGTTGAAACTGCTGCTGTTGAGGACTTGGAGATTGATATTGGGGATGCTGTGGTTGCTGATTTGGTCCAAATGGCGGTTCCCATTTCCAAACGTTTGCTCCCGGGTGCTGTAACCCGGCTGGAGGTTGCAAAGGGGTTGGTGGTTGTTGAGGATATTGAAGTTGCCCATTATTTCCAGGCCTTTGTGGATTCTTTACAGGAGGACGAACACCCTGGTTTCCATTTTGAACTCGAGTATCAGGTGAGTGCGTTGCAGGTGGCGGGACAGGAGAAATTGGACGAGAATTCAATACATCCGTAATTGCCAATCCTTCTGGTTTTCCTTCGTTTCGAGGAGAGGGTGAAATTTTTGGAGATGCTTTCGCTGAAGCCAACACAGGAGCAGGAGAAGATCTAATCACAACCTGAGGTCTTGATAATTCCAAGGGCTTAGGTCTTGGTTGGGTTTGAGTTGTTGGTGCTGGCACAGCCGTAGGTACTATAGGAGCTGTTCCATTTGTCTTTTGTTGAAGCGGTGCGACGGATACTATTCCATTCCTATTTGCAAAATCTCGTTCTTCCCGCTCCTCGCGCTCCTGTCTTAGTATCCTCTCATCCCATTCTCCTCTCTCGATCTCGGCAATTTCCCTCTGCACCCGAGCATAGTTACGTTCTTCCTCTCGTATTTCTGCTATCATACAAGTCCGATATCGTGCGTATAATTTGTCCACGAGTACCGGCAGCTTTTCGCTGTGTTGCTGGATATCCTTAAGTGATGGTAATGCTGGACTCGGCAGCTTTCGCTTCTTCGATCCAGACTGCGTGCCATCTTCCTGTACATCCTGATCCTGCCCTTCCCTTCTGACCTCCTCGAGCAATAATCGAACGTATAGCTGGCGCAAAGCCTCCACGCTCAATCGTTTTGCATCGTACTTTTCCGATGTTAATACTAGATTGTTGGTGGTTAGGAGACCCGAGATGCGGGTAAAATCCGCGTCGCGCGTGCCAAATTCCAAAAGTGCTTGGAAGAGCAATAATTGTTCGAGGGGAGTGTATGAAGAAGGGGAGGGCGACGACACTGGCGACAGGTTTACATTTGGGTTAGGTGGTGCGAGTATGGAGGACGCTGTAGTATTCATGCCCCGATAGGCCTCACGCCAACGATCTGGGTGTGTTGTGGGTGGACAACTGGCAGCACCAATACCAGCGGCAGCGGCAGCGGTACCGTCAACTGCGCGAGCTACGAGGTGAAGGGGAGCCACGATGACGAGGGTCGGTAAACGCCTTCAGAAATGGTCGCGACGGATGGAGAGAGCGCACGATGCAGCATTTAGGATCGTAAGTCGTTAGTAGTCATTCGTGTCGATGAGCGGGTCGTGAATAATTGTGGGGGATTGATTGATGGGTGGGAGAGTCGCGTTCATGGAATTAGATTCCTGGATGATGGCTTCGTGTGCTGAAGGCCAGCGAGCGGAAGGTGTGAGGGGGTCACGTGAAGCTGAATTTGCGGGATTGGGCGGATGGGCTGGATTGGGAGAGTCGGAGACATTAAAATATAATGGTCATTAAACATTTTGCTACGTGTTACTCACTTGCAGAAGGGGTGAAGGTAAAGACGGATGCAAATGGAGAGGATTTTATTCAGAGAAGTACGGAGTAAAAGGGGTCAGTAAGTAAATGGACTCGCTCCCGAGCAGAATCGCAAAAGACCGGAAGATGCCTCCGGAACCTTACATTACCTACGATCTAGGAGCAAGAAAATGATTTTGAGAGATAATTTCTATTTTAATTTCTGTAAAGGAAAAGCGATTGCAGAATTTAATATGTTTATCATGTGGCAAGAGACTATTGGTGTTTTTAATAGTGCCAAAGGGCTTGGAATGCAATTCTCAAATTTGCATGTGAGTTAGTGGTACCCCATACGCTATTAGTCTAGTGTAATAGAAATGGCTCTTGTCCTATTAACATCAAGTCCAAGTACTTCCAACTCCTAATAATTGTGGATATAGGTAATCAGATAATCTAAAGAAGATGACACCATCCATCTTGCTCTTCCTCGGCTGAATTTCAAATTACACTATCAATTTTCAGGTAGCATGCTGCATGGCTGGTTTCTTCTTCGGAGCAATTAATTATAGTTTTGCTTGATTATGATTTATTGAAAGATAGTCTCCTCTTTCGGTGACTTGGAAACTTCCAAGAAATGATATATCTGATCTTCATCAAAAGAGAAGACGAAAGAGAAAAGAGAAGCTGTCACTACTAGCTTTATGAAGGCATTGCTCCATGACTAAGTCAGCTATGTTGACATGTTGACGTGTTGAAGCTAGCAGAGCAGCTGGACACTAAAGACCACGCTCCGCCCTTTGCTCAAGTTTCACCAGTGACCAAACGCTCTCTAGTGCCAAAAAGCCACACTACTCTACTTATGTACTAGTACTGATTACTCAATATCAAAGTGTTCTTTCACTTTTCATAGAGTCCACATAGAGTGTTTGTTACCCCTGTTTCCACACTTTCACAAAATCCCACCCATCGCCTCGCATCGCACTTTGGTTTGGTCAAGACCCCTGACTAGCCGATGCCCCCGATGCCTCACTGAATTGGCACGCCGCACGCGGGTTAGGCGACTTGGGACTGCAGGTGGTGCCCAGGTGGGTGACTGGTGACTGGTGACTGTCACTGCGGTGACAGCACTGCACTGCTGCTTCAGGCTCTGAACCCACCAACTTCATGCCGCCTGGTTCCGCCTCCCTGGCTGTAACATGTGCGCCGGCATCAACCCTCCATGTACCTTTTTTAGCAACCACTGCCAACCAGATCTCTTGATTTCCTACACTGGCTGGAGACTGGCTAGACTGGGCATAGGTATCAGCATGATCCAGAGGTCAATCATGAGCAATTCTTTTCTCCGGCTGCAGCCTTGCGGCAGTTCCAAATCATGCTCCACTTGTTCTGAATTAAACTCGACCAATTGACCAGGCTGAGTTGAGCAAATGGCGGTAGCTTTAATCTCAACCTTGATCCCCTTCAACCCCCCTCTGGTCTTTGCAACCCCTTATTTCCCAACCTGACCATTGACCCCATAAACCCATAACCCCGATTGAGCGACCCGCCTGGCTCAACCTAACCTCCAGGGCTCTCCTCCATAATCATAACCTCCATAACGTCCACCCCCAGCCTTGTGCCAGAAAGATCATTCATACTTTTAACGAGGATTCCCTTTCTTCTATTTCTTGATTCTACTTTACTCTACTTTACGCATCCCCCTACCCTACTTTGGTACCCTACTACTAGCACTCACTACCTACCTAACCTTGCACTTCTCTCATTCACAGCTCAGCATACACCGTCACCCTCACCGTCACTGTCCCCAAAGCTTCTCCGACCTTCGCGCTTCATAGACTTCCACCATCTCACAGCTTCAAATCAATAGTTCTCCCCACCTCAACCTCCGCATTCTCTTCAAATTGATCTCTTCAAATTGACCATCATGTCTACCGTAACAAACGAGTCAGTCTTGACAGACGACGAGATGGACAGAGCCTGGAAACCAAGTAAGAACAAGACTGTTCGACCACAATCGTAGGTTATCTGGAATACCCTCAATCGCATCAACTCTCAAAACTAACCTTCAAACCCCCTCAGAGCAATGGCGCAATCTTTCTCCCTCGCCTTGAACGACCTCTTCAAAATCGATAACAGCGTCGCCGACCTCGACGCCATAGTATCAGAAAAGTCGGTCTCCCTCTGATCCCCCCATTCCAATCAAACCCAACTTCTCACACTCCCCATAGAAAACGAGTAGTCTCCTCACAAACCTCGGAACTCGAAGCCCTCGAAGCGCGTCTAAAAGCGACGGAAGCCCGCCTTGCAGCCAACGGCATCTCCCAAGGGGGGCTCTCACGCTCCAGCTCCGCTGCAACAGCATCATCGCGTCCGTCGTCACGTCGAACCGCCGCCTTGGACACCACCACATTTAGCCGCGTCCCTTCAGCGGCGGACTTGCAAATGCCCAAGAGTCCATTAGGTCCCAGACCCCCAAGTTCCCAGAAGACAGAGAAGACATATACGGCGTATAGCCCGACCGTGCCAGGCGGGGGCCCACCGACTCCCGGTGCTAGTGAAGGTGAATTACCATCCGTACACCATTATTCATCCCGCAAATGTTATTGTAGTTGAGCAGTAGCAGCCAGCCAGTCACGCGCGACGAAAACCCTTTATGATCAGCCAGAGAGATAATTATAATGTATAATGTAATATATGCTAATATGAACCTGTTTAATGCCAGATGAAGCGAAGAAACCATGATTTTTTCCCCCCCACCCCGAGAGACCCGAGATTATGTACAAATTTGTATACATAAGTTAAGAAAAGAACATTTTCCGCCTTTTTTTCGCCTTTCTTCTCCGCTCCAAACCACACCGATTTTGAGCAAAAGCACTAGGGCAATTGATGTAACCACGTGGAAAAGGGGGAGGGGCCATTTCAAAGACCGGTAAGACGGTCTGGACGGAAAGACGGAAATGGAACCAACACACACATGGGGAAAACCAGGGGAAGGAAATATGTATTTGTGCATTTCATCTCTGGCGTATGGGTATTACTCGTCTCTTTTTTGTCTCTTTTTGTTTTTTGTTATCGGATCGATCGATCGCATCGAGATTCTTGTTCTTTCTTTTTTTTCTTCTTTTTTTTGAAAAAAAATTGCTTGCGTTGCGCATTGCTCACCGTTGGGATGATACACTCGTTGGATAGATTTTGGGGGTTGTTGTTGGGTTTTTGAGGTGTTCGTTTTTGTTTGCTTCAGTTTGTAGGTGGTTGGTTTGTCAGTGGGTGGGTGTGGATTGTTTTTGTTAAGAGAAGAGGCGGTGTGGTGTGCGGTGCGGTGTGGTGGGTGTTTGTGTACTGTATATATGGTTGCAATAGATGGTGCTACTATCCCAAGAACCTCGGTACTGGTCTCCCGTATGGGATATTATTTTTGTTTTTGTATTTCTCTCTTCTTCTTTTTTTTTTCTCTCTTGATTCTTTCTTGATTCTTTAGCAGCATAGCATAGCATGGTATGTTTTTGGCTTACAAGCATATGATATGATATCGAGCTGAGCTGAGCGACTGGAGAAAAGCAAAGAGAGATCTTTTTTTAACAAGATGGATGGATGTTATGGATCGGGTATGTTTTTTTTGTTTTTTTGACGGCTCATGGTTCATGGTTCATGTTGTTACATAGACTTGGATTCGGTCGGTCGGTCGCGTCAATTTTGAGGGTCTTATATATTTACATTACATTACATACATTACATACATTACATAGATATAACTCTTTTCCCCACACTCTTTTCCCCACACTCTTTTCCCCACATACGTACCCTCATCCAAGGTTCTCACCTTCCCGCTAAAATTCCTTTCCAATGAACTCTCACTTCTACCTCCCCTTGCAATGAACTCATACTTAACCTCTCACTTAACCTCATACTTACTTCCCTTCTCCCACTCACTTTACTTTTCCTTCTCCCTCTCCCACTCACCCCTCTTCCTCGGCCCCAAAAATTCCCAAATTCTACCTAGGTATGTCCAATACCCAATACCCATAGCATTGACCCTAATACCACTCACCGCCTGGGTCCGGGCGCGATGACGATATATCGGATATCGATATGGGATATCGATATCGGATATGGATGGCCAAGAAAAGAAAACGATATACGGTATCAAGTCTATCGACGGAAATATATGGAATGTGATATGATATTATATGATATGATATGATGATCGGCGTGTGGAGTGTGTGAAGTGTGAGAAGTGTGTGAAATGAGCGTGTGAAATGAGCGTGTAGAAAGGGTTTGGGTTTGAGGGATAGAATGGGTAGGTAGGTGATGTTATGAGGGCGCTTATTTAGGTAGGTATTGGTTAGGGTGGAGGTGAGTTGGTGAGTTAGGTGAGTTAGTGGAGTTATGGTGGATGAGGGTAGATGAGTGGAGGGTTGAATTGGGTAGGGTTGAGAGTAAGAGTAATATCAAACCCGAATCTAATAGACTATAGACTATAGACCTTATGTGCTGGTGTCTATATTATATCTCTCTTTTACTTACTACCTATTACTTTCTTACCGTGTCTGTATTCCGTCCCCATATTGGCACGTGACTAGTAAGCTAGTTAGCTAGTGAGCTCTTTACCTTTTTGTGTGTGGGTTTTGTGGATAGGTTTGTGGATGGATGGGTGAGAGTGAGAGTGACAGTAAGCCAACCTTTTTTTGGTTTACTTTATTTTAATTGTAATCCAATTCAACGGAAGGGAAGTGTTGGGATATATACTAACATTCTAACAAACTAATACACAATACCATATTCTCTTGCAAAACCACAGTAAACGTGGTTCCTGGGCTCGGAGTTCGTCTGTCTGTCTTTTTTTGGAGTTGGTTTTATTGATAGAGAGAGAGAGATGGATGGGGATGAGGATGAAGGTAGATATGGTACTTGGGTATATATGTGTTTATATTTATGTATCTATTTATGTATATATATTTATATCTATATTTATAATATAACTCACGGAATAGAAGAGAGAAAGATACTGTCCTACGTAGGATTTAGGATTTAGGGGGAGAGGGGGTGGGATGTGAGATATAAGTCGAAGCGAAGCGTTACGGGAATGTGTCTAGTACAGTGAGGAGGGTTGGATTTGATTGATGAATTGGATGGATTGTGTAAGTATGAAAACATTTGTTGCTATCTCTATCTCTGTCCTTATCTCAGTCTCTATTGTGAATTATCTCAGTCCTTACAACTATCAACTAAACAATATCTATCCTGTTGGTAGCCTATTGTAGTCAGAATACAGGTGTAACTAAATTGCATTGTATTCATATGAGGAGCTAATTAGAGTGTGGGCTACAGGCTCTACTTATACCCGTAGGTCACGTGATCACCATCCTCGCTTTCCTCATTCTAAACTGTAGGTAGTAAATACTCGAGGGCGAATTTTTAAAGGATATAAACAAGGTTATCCTTATAGTGAGTTACTTAGTATAGGCGATAAGAAGGTCGTATATTTAGGTACTAGGGATACATATTATAGTTCTTAGTAATACCAATATAGGACTAGTATTATAAGTAACATCCTATAATTCTTCTTACTAAGTGTTAGTTATATAATTTGAAATATCAGGGATTTGCTTAAAAGAGCTTATAATCGATAAATTTGTACGACTAAGGATAAATGGGGATATTTTTGGTGTCTGTCAAAAGGGGTTGGGATAGAAAAATCCGAGGATTATCTTTTATCGAGGTTATATTTCAATCTCCACCTAAAATATTTAGGACCCAGAAATTAGGGGTAGTAAAAATTATCTATTTATCAAGGATCCTTGTATCGAGGTTAGACTGTAGTCTTATCGAGATTTGAGGTTTTTTGTATTTATTGAGTACCGGTAGTGCATGTGGAGTTTGGATTTTGAGTTTTTGGGGGTTTGGGGTTGAGGTCTACACAAGTAAGGTTTGGTGTGGGGGTGAGGAACGCTACTTAAGTACACTACCAGACTCGCTAACAAATTACACGGCGTAATTAGCTGCCCTAATTTGTGATTAGCATTGGTAGTACTTGCGCACGCGTAAAGTGCTGGAAAAGTGGACTCCTTGACTCCATTCTAGGTGCACGTTTGGAGCTAGGCACATATACTCTGGAAGGGATATATGCCACATTTTTTGCCCACGTTGTTATTCCGACAACTGCTGTTACTGTTATCGTAGCTGTTAGTTGAAAGAGAATGGAAGAGGTTGAGAGGCTTGGAAAGATAAAAGGAGTTGGCTTCTGGGTAATAATTAAATTATAGTTCAGTTCAAAAATACTTGATATTCAGCTAACATACAAACAAGCAAAGCACTTCTCCGACTTTCACCTTTGACTCAAGCAAAATAATTCAAGTCCTCACCTCCTCATCATTCTTCTCCAGGTCTTCCCCAACACCAACACCTAACCCCTTGACCATATCCCATAAAACCGGATCAGTCGCTACCTCTTCGTCTGAAATATTGTTATCATGCTTCTCAATCATTTTAATCCTCACATTCTGATAATCCCCATATGTCGCCTTCACAGCGCCTTTTTTCTCCACAAACTTGCCATCATCAGAACGTTCAAGAACCCGAATCGGCGCATCTGAATTTGTTATTATTCGATTTTGAAGACGGAGGGGAGAGAGAAAACATACCAGCATTAGCATTAACAAAAAACGCTACACTAAACCTCTCTTTATCCCACGGCACCGCATCCCACGTAACCCGATGCACAGTACTCTTCAAAGTCTTCCCCGTACTCAAACTCAATCCGTCCCCGATATTAACAACAATAGCATCTTCCAAGACAGGAGCAGTAACCCAACTCTTCCCATCCGGCGTCTGGACCTCCAGTCCGGGCTCGTTGGCAAAGAGAAACGTCATGGTTCCCCAGTCTGTATGTTCACATAGTCTGGGTGTTACATCCGGTTTCCTTGGTGGGGCGGAGAGAGGATGATAGTGGATTAATCGCAGGGCATTACCGGGAAGTTTATGGGGGTTATGGGGAGCTGCGAAGAAGGAAAGGGGAATGGACATTTTTTTCGCTAGTACGGTGAAGAGGGTGATGGAGAGCGAGTTGCATTTTGCGCGAAAGAACTCGAGTTTTTGGCGCTTTTGGGGGGTCCAGAAGGAGGTGAAGTTTGAGGTTGGGGAGAGGATGCTATTTGAGATGTTACCGTAGCAGAGGGCTTCGTGGACGCCGATACTAGTTCTTTTAGTTGAACCATTCGATTGAAAGGTGAGGGGAGGGGGACGAACATTGATTCTTTCAAGTCGTAACCTTGACCGTGGAGATTCAACGGTTTCTCTTGTTTAGCTTCCAAGGGTTGAGCGAAGAATTCTTTCGACTGTAGAAAATCAGAATTATATTAGTGACTGTGAGGGAACTGATATACCAAGGAGAATATCTCTTCCACATCTTCTTTTGGTATTCCATGGCCTTTCAGAACTAGGAATCCCCACTGGTGGAACGCGTCAAAGATCTGAGCTGAGATTTCAGAGGTTTTACTGGGGTATTGTGTGAGGTCTATCACGGGAAATTCTGTTTCTTGATTCGACCCCATTTTGTGAGGTTATTTCGGGCGCTTGGAGAGAATTTTGGGTTTGAGTGATTACCTGGTATTTGATAAGTGCGGGGTGCTTACCCCACACTTTATGTACGCAAGTCCCACATGTACGATTAGCGATGTTACACTGGAAGTGTAACATCTTCCAGTGTAACATCGCATGAGTCTATTACGTAAGTATGGGATTGGTATGACGCGCGATTGTTGACTTTGATATTTGGTTTTGTCGCTCGGTTAATCCTCTTCGTCTAATTAAGCTAACCAGGTTTGTAGAACGAGTACCGTTAACGAAAGGCAGCTGATCATTGTTCTGAAAGAGTGGTGTTTTACAGTAGGAACGCGGTGTTAATTTGTCTTGGTTCATGATAAGATCTCACGACATACAGCAGGTTGTTAAAATAAAATATATGAAAACTAAAAACCTATAAACCTATATACCATAAACCTTTATCTTTCAATCTATATTGTACACTATGTCGATATTCTCCAATTATGCCCTTCTGATAGCCCGAACGTTGAGTTGAGGCTTCTTCCATACGACTGCGGAAGTACTATCTCTTTCCCAGTCAAGGTTTTTGTCAACAAGTTCGAAATCAAAATGCCAGACAACTAGAAGGCACATGTTGTTAGTATGTGGTAGGTCCAAATTATATAGAAGGTGGAATGCAGATACTTACGTTTTGCGAGGACGATTCTCAACTCCATGTAGGCCAGGTTGAGACCGAGACAGGCTCTTGCTCCTTGACTGAATGGCTTGAATGTATCGTGGTTGTCGTTGGCAAAAGCTGGGTCGTAGTCAGGGTCATCCTTTGGAAGCCATCGTTGAGGCAAGAATTCTTCAGCTCTGTGCCAGTATCTCTCGGAGCGCATAATGGCGAAGGTGGGCGTGTGGATGATTGTACCTTTAGGGATCTATCATAGTGAGTAGGTGCGTTTCCATCTTCAAAGGTTGTATAACTTACAAATTCTCCGGCAACCTCGGCTCCTGGTGATACACGTGGAAGTCCATTGGGTACGGCACTCCAAATTCTGAGGGCTTCTTCGATAGTTCCGACAAGGTAAGGCATTGCGCTGGTGCTGTCACTGTCGATTTCGGCGCTGGTTTTGAAACCTGCGCGAACATCACGTTCGATACGTTCACGTACTTGAGGGTGCTTGAGCATGTAGTAAAGGAGAGCTGAAAGAGTTGTAGCGGTTGTTTCTGAGCCGGCGGTGATGATAATGACTGCATTCGCATCGAGGAATTCGGTGGCGATAGTGGCATGTTTGGCCTTGAGGAAATGGGAAAAGAAATCGTCTCGGTTGTTATCTCTTTGTAAACGCTTTCGAACCAAGTCCTGTGTGCCTTTGAAATGATCCGCAGCCATAGCTCTTGCCTCGGTTACTTTGGAAGTGAATAGGGGAGCGAATTTGGCGAGCGTTGGGAAGCGAACGATGGTGTCCTGGTACTGAGCAATGTCGATGAGTCCCACGACCGTCTTGATCCAGTAAGTTGTTTCAGCTTTAACAATTAGCGTCTAGTCATTCTAGAAGTCAATAAGGAATGCGCTTTACCTTTTTGGATAGCGCCGAATGGTTCTCCAAATGCAAGATCGCCGATGATGTCAAATGTCAACCAGTTAAACCATTCTTCCATAGGTATTCCTTGAGGAACATTTCCAAGTCTTCCCATCTGGTCGACAAATTGGTCAACATATTCGGTAACGACATCGGTTTGGAGTCGGAGGGCTTTGGAGCTAAACGCCGAGGACAATGATCTGCGGAAATCTTGGTGCAATGCGGGGTCTCGCACGGTGACGAGATTTGGTGGGTTACCCGGTTGATCATAAAACGCAGTCTTGAGGAAAGCCTTTTTGCCTTTTGTTACATGTCCATAGAGGTCTTTCTGAGCAACAACTGAAAGTACACTGAGCTCGTTGGGAGCGATGCGAACGAATTCACCTAGATTGTGTAAGTTGATGAATTTTAGTAGAAATACTATAGACATACCATATTGTCTGTGAAGTTCTTGGACCTTGTGTGTCCATCTGCCACCCAACCAATACTTGACTAGCCAAACGTTTGTAACTGCCGCCCATTTTGGTCCTGGATATTTGGCCAGTGGATGGAAGTAAAGGTTGTAAATAACTCTTCCAACTAAATATACGAAATACTGTAGACACACAAATTAGCACGCTGTTGGATGTACCCAGGTTATTTTCTGGCTTATTTACCGCTCCTAATCCAAATATTGGAAGGTGCAGGACTGAAAAGTCCGAAGGTGCAAAAGTTGCCATGATGATGCTTTCTGCAGTTGTTGTAAAGGATGATGATGATGAGAGTGAAAGGTTTGTCTTTCTTCGATGATGTACTCTTATAAGAAGAGTTGAAGTAATCTAAAGGTGGGTACCAACTTCTTCTCCGCCGATCGCCCGGAATGGGAACTCAAGGTTCCGCCAATATCTTTCACTTCTAAGCTTCAGAGACGAAAGGTCCGCTCATACCATACCTTGGTATTACGAAGTATTTGGGCATCATATGAAAGTCCGCGTTTGTGCGAGCCATTCAGATCTGCCTCTTTACCAATTCCAGGAATTCTGGGACCAAACCTTATTATTAGTCGGGAAGAATTGCAGTCACAGATTTCATATCTGCATTATCAAACCCTAAACTAAAGTCCGAAAAGGCCAACGAGTACCTACGTAGCATTGAGGATAGAACTTAGTACCAGAGAATCCAATTATACAGCTAATAGTCGGTTCGTCCTCTCTCTGCGCTGTCGCTTGACAGCCTGTCAAGCGACAGCGCAGATAAGGTATGAGTAATTTACGATGTTGTGGTCCTTCTGGCATAAGGCCCAAAGGGACCCGTTCTTTTCTTCGTCTTTCATTGGCAACTGTTCACTCGGCGCCAAGAGGGCCCTGAATTTATTTTCAAAATAAACTTTCCACCGACTCTCGGTCGAGTCCTCTGAATGCATGGAACCGAGAAAAGAAAGTGCACTACCGAGACAACGTAAACACTGCCATATCCCTTTCTCCGCGACCTCGCCATACCGGTAGCACCGGTATGATCTGCCTAGTCCTGCTTATATGTACAGGATGGCGAAGTAACGGAGAAAGGAATATGCGGACAATAACGCATGTCAAGGCTGACCCCAAAATCTCGACATTATTGCTTCCGAAGAGATGGTTAGGTTTTTTTTACATTTAGTAAAGTGTTCACCGAAAAGGTTGATATTCCCGACTAATCAATTCTCTTCGTCTAGCATCTCTTGGCCAGTTCTGCCGTGGTCGTCCCAGACCCCATTTCTTTCGACTCTTTTTGACAGATGTAAACCCGGGGGCAAACTGAGCGTGGGCAATTGATTTATGGAGAAGGAGGATAGACAGTTACCGGTAATGCTGCCGGCCTGTCACGTAGATCATATGTAAGAAAAGTCTATAATGCCTAGATTCGTGTGTTTGATTGGCTGGTCTTGCTGAAAATAGGGGCCGAATTGTACTATCAACTTGCAGGCAGCAGGGTGCGACTCTCAGCTGTCCCCCCTCTTTATCAAAAGATTCCCCCGCAGTTCCTCGCCCGTAGCACGCATCTCTATTAAGAGATGATTATTCATCATTGCTTTCCAATTTTCTTACCATTTCTTTTCTTCAATAAACCCCCTTTTTGCAAAACGAGGATATCATGCTGTTTACTTTGATATTCGAGACATTGTTACATTCTGTGCCTATGAGAAATGAGAAGCAAGGATTATGACGTGCCGTCATAACTCGAGACGGAGGCCCAATGTGGTTCTTGGCCTCGTCCACACCAGAATTCCCCTGGGGCTGCTTGCTACCGTGGTAAATTGTCTTTTAGGAGGTAACAGGGGGTTTAGGTGGATAGCGCCAATATTATCCGTAGGCGTTAAGTGGCTTAAAGCCGCTCTTTTCATGCGTAGCAGCGTAGAAGACTACGATGACTGATAGCTTCCCCGTGGCTGGGCTTTTCTAACCTGCTCTCTAAGGGGCCCGAAAAGTGATCTTGATGATTTCTGCCACTCTTAGCAGTATCCACCCAATACCCCTGTCTTATCGTGAGAGACCATTTACGAAGCACCACGGTACTCCGGACTCCCTTTGAGCGCCTTCCAAGCTCGGAGTAACTTAGTTCCAAGGGGGGGTAAGTTGAAAAGCGTTTCAAAGTGGCCAGCCTCAAGTCGGGACCCTTATATGGCACCTGCAGCGTTGATGGCAAAACAAACAGACGACCTAGCCTTTGAGAAATGCAAGGATCAGAAGAAAGCTTCGCAGTGGCCAGGCCGTTCGGACACATCGAGTAGTCCGTGACGGAGCGGCCCGCTGTTCAGGCTTTTCCAACTTCAATGACGACGTCAATAGCCCTTTGGCGACCTATCATATGAACTGCTGCTCGTTAGAGTAGAGGGTTTATAACACCAGCGAGTAGTAATTTCTTGTTTTGCGAGAGTGAGAATAACCTGAAAGGATAAGTAGAAGGAACATAAAACTTATGATCGGGAATCACGGAATAGAGGGGATATCACACCCACGTAGTACGAATTCAGCTAGAAGATTACCTAGCCCGTCCAAATTTTGGTCCTTGGATCGCGATCTCATGCATGCCCTCTTGTCCTAGAGAGGATAGAATGCTAGTTGGCTTTTACTATGAGTGTCTTAGTTTCACTAAGCACTCTTTTTCTTGGTATAACTTGGGTGGGATAATAGAGGGCATAGCCGGGTGCGAGGGTGATCAGCAACGCAAACAATTGCTTCCAAAAGTGGTACTAATAATCCACGATAATTGTGTGTTGTAGGAATCCAGGACAAATATATACCCGGTCCTGTATTATGACGTGACAACCCCGTAAATAGATCGCAATACTTACTTCCAAGTAGCTTTAACTCCCAACTTACGAAGTACTTTGAGTCGTAGGTAAGAGACAATGTGGGTCAGGAGTAGATATTTCCTCTTTGCTACACACGTACGGTTCGGTTTATAAGCTTACGATCTCCCATTTGAGTAAAAGTTTTCTAAAATAAGTACTTTTGAAGCTTATATATATTAGAAGGCTAAATTGAACCTATAGGCTATCGCGACTCGCGAGTAACTCTGAACAAATTCTAAGACCAAAAGTGGACAAGACAAACTTAAAGATCCAAATGCATGTGTGAAGTAACGAGGAGATAGGAAAAAGTCTATTTCAGCCACTCAAGTTGAAACCATACATAGTGTAATAGTTAGTCTACTACGACCAAGCTGCATTCGCTGCATTTTAGACTTCGCGCTGTCTTAATCTTTAGGAGCGGATAGTACCGTATGGTGGCGTAATGTCTCAAACACTTTTCCCTATGAAAGCTTAGATATGTTCATGATTCGTGCAAGCATTCGCTTACGCCAGGGAAAATATACGGTGTGGTAGTAAGTTTACAGGCAAACGGCTACAGTTGAACTTCGATACAAGGATATGGTCGGGGCCGGATTTTCTAAGGATATAACTGAGGACCTTATAGCGAGGGTACTTTTGGTGTAAGAAAAGATTTGTGACCCAAATTCTTAAGGATATAACCGATGTTATCCTTATGTGGGTATCCTTGTACCGAGGTTCTACTGTATTGAAGTTAGAATGGGATTGACGGGAGTCTATTGAATTTGTATCATATAGATTCTCGGGAGATGTGCGTTTCTTCCTTGTTTTCCCGTGACACAGAGTCCCGTCAAGTTTATTCAGCAATTTTTTTGTTGATTATTGTTATTGGAATAATTCAAATATCAGAAGTATCTCAAGGGATTTGGAAAACAAATTGCTGACAGCAAGGAATGAGTCAGATGTCTATTAGAAAAAAACTCAGGTTATTTGGAGTTTGGTCACCATAGACACCTTGGCCTTTAAGTTAGAGATTTCCAGAAGCACATTTTTCATCTCGAGGGCTTTCTTCTAGAAGCCGAATAGAAGACTCGAGCAATTTTCATATCCTGATTTACAGTTTTAGATTAAGCGCAGGTGTAAATACATTGCGCTTACTTTCAAGCTAACCAGGCAGATTGGGGTAAAACGGGAAAACATACGTCCTGTATACAAGTGAAAAGAATTCCAAAACCTTTTGATACTCTCGGGCCTTTTTCGGAGGCGTTTCTGAGGGTGGAAGTCGGAAAGTCCTTGATATCCCTTCCAGACGTGAGCGGTGCTAAGTAGACATGTAGAGTAAGAGTATCCAGTTTTACACTAAGTCATTTAGCCAACCAAACCGCATTCTAAGCATGTTATTAAGTAGTTAAGCGTCAATTTCAATCCAATTGTCGCACTCACCAAAGTGCTTTGACTCCACTTTTGAGTGCACGTGTTTTTGGCACCTCTTACGTCTGGAAAAAATCACCACTGGTGGGAAGCTATCCTTCAAAGCTATGCGAAGTAAGTTAAATTAGAAGTTTTCCGTTCGCGTTCATGATAATTCCTAACTATAAAAACAAACCTATGATTTGTAATGCTCGTGTATTTACATAAGTGTGGAAACAACGGATTAGAACTGATAGAGGCTGTGAGAGCAGAAGTGTGCTATGGCAATCGCCGGAATGGCTCTTTGGTCAATTAGACTATTGTGTCTACCACAATATAAGTATTAGGGACACTACTAGAAATTACTACCATAACAGTCCATTCTATAATACGCCTGTGTTGTGTCTTAGAGAGGCGTGAAATGAGGAATAGAACATAGGTGGTGAAACAACAACATACTAATTTATATAATGGTCTGTATTCCCATCCTGTGATTACTTTCTCAACACTATCTGTTGTTACAATACGGACAGCTAACCTAGCTATGTTGACTTCTAGGGTCAACTTTGCCCTCTTTTTTCTACGCCCTGATATGGAATATAACATTTAGGTAGAAGGTTTTACTTAGCGTTGTTTTACGTTAATTGCTTTAAATAATTATTATTACTTGCTTGCGAAGGGTATACTTCAGTAAAAAAAAACCTGCCTGTTATTGTTAATAAAAAATACGAACGTTTTGTAAATAAGTTTTGATCAATTAGTACTATTGTAACTATGAATCCTATTAATTAATGATCAAAAACCTACTGTAAAAATCATGTTGCGATAATTACCAATTGTATTTGCTATTGAACTGTAAAGGGACTATTTGTAGGATTGTTTATAGGGGGTCAAGGGGGCTTGTCATGTGACCTTCGAATATAAGCTCTATCTGTAGCCAACACTCTTTTAGCTCCTCATATACAAATGTAATACCACTTTATTTACACCTGTTGGTTTGACCGTCAAAATAGTGGCACAATAATTATATGGCTAGACTAAGGAGTGTGGTTTGCAAAGGCTAGCTATATGCCCCTTCTTCGGTATGGTCACGTGAGTACTCCCTCACCCCCTTTACCGCCAACATCATATATATCTCGTGTCTCGGATAGCTACCACTACCGAGGCAACACTAAAGTACAGGAGTTACAACAACACCTGTATCCTCGAATTCCAGTATTCAAACAAATAAATCAAACAGCCGATTTACAGGTCACTATAGCACAGATGTGTAAGTTACTTCCTCTGGCTTCCTAGAGTCTCGCCAATCTAGCTGCTCTTGTCTCGCGAGGTTTTTACTCGTGCCTATAAAATCCGAGCGAGACCTCGTGAGACTCTTAATCTGAGATTAGATGTACTTAAGTAAAAGAGTAATAAACGATAATTGGTCACGATTTATATACAGCCTCCCGTCGGCCTTGCCATTTCCTTTAACTCCTTTAGTTTAACCTAGTTTTCTAGAGTCTCGTGAGGATTTTCTCCCACAGGAATGGGAGGAACGAGTATTCTCGCTAGACTCTCGGATTGAAATTGGTAATTAGTAAGGAATTCTAACGAATTATAACTTTTTCCTTCTGTTATAACAATACTATTTTATGGCAAGAGTTAACAATAAAGTAATCAAGAAGAGAAGAAAAGTCCGAACCCTCTAACTATATATATAGATGCTGTATTATAATTAAGGGCGGACGACCGGCTATTAACTCGGAAATCACTCTAGGCTCTTTTAATTAGTCTACGTAGAAAGGTAAAAACAACAGGTGGCTTATCTGGAGATTTGAAGAGAGTAGGATTCCAGAAATTGGTTTGTGGGATTTAAGTGTGGGTTTGGGGTGGATTCAATAGGGGTTTGGTGGATTCTCTGGTGGATTTCTGGTGGGGATCGGGCGGGATATGGGGGAATTGCGGGAGAGTGGTGGGAGGGAGAGTGGGTATTGGTGGTGTTTTGCTTTTCGTAGAACAAAATATATCTATGCTTTCGTTCTTAGGTAAGCAAGTTCTCGATATTGTAGAAGTACTCCGTACTAGAAAGCTTCCAACACCCGTTTGAGCACTCGAACTATTAAGTTCCAATTTGACTTAACGGCAATTTACAAAAAACACTATATAATTAATCACGTCGCGATTCTAGTATTGCCTGGAAACTGTCAGGGTGGGATAATGAGTAGATTGTCCGCAAGGAGAGAAGGACAGAACTCCTCGCGGTGGAACTAACTAAATAGCTATGGAACCCAGAATACCCCGCATTTGCCTAGCACTATTCACTTTCGCTTACCCCGCACTTGCAAGCAATACCCCTTATTCACTCTCGCTTATACCCCGCACTTTACCCCTATTCACCTAAGCGACTAACAAATCCATTCACCATAAAACTCGAAATCGAACCTTCACATAAGGCCCCCCCTTATACCTAAACTGTACTACTTTAAAGTAGTTCGAGTAGCGTTTAATTCCTTAGAGGTAGGTTGTAACTTATCCGGAAAAGAACGATGGAATAAAGCGTAAGATATAGACCCTAAAAAGACGTTTTTAAGAGGTTCCTAGGTACTCTCGTCGTAACCTCGCTACTAAACAAGATACTAAAATTGGCCGTCCTAACGCCTAGAGTCGACGATTTTATCGATAGCCTAGAGCTCTTGACTACTGTTATTAAGTGCTACTAGCATCGCTGGCGGATTATACTGGCCAGGGAGCGGAGTGCCCGCCGAGGGACGTAGTAAATTAGTGTAAAAGACTAGGTAGATAGACTTAAGCTCAGGTGGCAAGTCTAGTTTATAAGTATACGAGTTGACCTTTTGTAACACGCGGAAAGGACTAATAAACTTGGCGTCAAACTTCGGAATAGGACGCGTAGACGGGATGTTCTTAGTACTTAATAGCACTAAATCGCCCACTCGATAGTCGGGAGCAGGGGTTCTCAAACTATTAGCCGAGGATTCTATAGAGTCCCGAGCAGCTAGTAGATTAGTTCGAAGCAATTCGAGGATTTCTTACATCTTTTGTACGAACTGCGTACCAGCTAGTTCTTTTAGTGACAAAGACTCTAGGTCTCTTGGTGGTAAAAAGCTTAGCCTAGGATGGTAACCGTGGTTCGCGAAGAAGAGGGACATTCTAGTCGAACTATTTATAACATTCCTTATAGCGAATTCTACTAAAGGAAGGTATTATACCCACTTTTTCTAAGCGAAGTCTAAATAAAGTCGAAGATATTTCGCTACCGACTTATTTATAATTTCCGTCTGGCTATTAGTTTTAGGATAGTACGCTGTAGAGAGCTGTACTTAGATTTGTAGGATCTCACAGACAGTTTTCTAAAAGTCGGATATAAACAAGGTTCCTTGATTAGAGACAATTGAACTAGGGAGTCTGTAGAGCTTCTAAATATCTCGAACGAAGATATGAGCTAAGTCGGCGGCGGTTATAGTCGTCTTATAAGGAATAATATAGCAGTCCTTAGAAAGTCTGTCGGTTACTACTATTATCTAGTTAAAGCCGTCTACGCGAGCGATAGGTCCTATAAAATCTATAGACAAGTCGGTCTAACGTTAAAGTAGAAGTAGAAGTGGTTTTAGAGTGCCTTAATAACGAAGTTAAGAGTACTTATTCCGAGCGTAGTTCTTACAAGCTTTATAAAACTGAGCTATATCGTAGTAAAGTTTTGGCCACCAATAATAGCGAGAAACTAACTCGAATAGCTTGTTCCGACCCGGGTGCCCGCTTTCGACGGAATCGTAGCTCTTTTAAAGTAGCCACACGCGTAAATTAGTGTTAGGAACGTATAAGCGATCTCGGAAGTATAACTAATTATTACGAATTACGTACTCCGATAGCGACACTTCTTTAGAGTGTAGAGTACGGTTAGTACGATTTATCTCGGTAGATATTCGCTTTTAAAAGGGGTCGTTAGGGTAACCCTCTTCTAGTATACGAGTAATCCTCTGATCATTAGATTCCTTAATCTTATTAAGTTAAATAGGTAACAAGCGTAAGGCTAGGTCTAAATTGTGTCCCTTAAGTAGGGCCTAATCTTAGTATTTTAGGCGAGGGTCGTCCGAGTCTTAGGGCAAATCCTAGGAGCGGCGAGTCAAAGAGTCGGGCTTAACAAGGTCTTTTACGGGGGCCACTTTAATAACAAAATCGAAAGAAGACAAGAACTCACTCTAGCGTACTTAGCAACGAGTGAGATACTTAGTAGTCATAAAATACTTAAGATTCTGGTAGTCTATAAGAACTAAAATCGGGTATTCGACGCTGGCTAGCTCGGACCGCCAGGATTCAAAAGCTCGTACAATAGCAAGGAGCTCCTTATCGTAGATCTTGTAATTGTACTCGGCGGGGTTAAAGACTCTAGACATAAACGCAACAGGGTGTAAAACGCTATTAAAGTACTGAGAAAGTATCGTAGTAGATATAAAATCCGAAGAGTCACATTCTAAGACTACTTCTTTAGTATAATCGAAGTGTCGAAGAATAGGGGCTAAAACAAAGGCTCGCTTAAGAGTCTAGAACGCGTACTTATAATCCGAATCCTAGGACTAGGACACGCCTTGCCGGGATAGGAAATTAAGAGGTTTAACGATATACGAGAAGTCCTTAATAAAGCGACGGTAAAAGTTTAAAAAGCTAAGGAAGGCTTGTAAGTCCTTAAGATTAGACGGCGTCTACTAGCGAACTACTGTAGAGACTTTCTCCGGGTCTATTTATACCCCCTCAGTGTTAATTATTATACTAAGGTATTTAACTTCCTATACTTTAAAATTACACTTCTATATGTCTAAATTCAGTCCTGCGGCTTAAAGAGTATCAAGGACTTAGTAGACGTGCTAGCGATAGGATTAAAGGTCATCGGAATAGACTAGTACGTCGTCTATAAAAGTAGTATAAAATATATCTAGGAACGGGCGAAGAACCTCGTTGATTCGGGCTTAAAAAGTAGTAGGTGCGTTAGTAAGGCCGAAAGGCACGACAAGGGACTCGAATAAGCCGTATCTAGTGTTGAAGGCGGTAAGCCATTCGTCTCCTTCCTTTATTCTAATACAATTAAATATAGCGATTACGTCGAGTTTCGTAAAGTATCGAGCCTTGCTTAAGCGTTGAAGAGTCTCTTAAATTAGTAGAATAGGGTACCGGTTCTTAATAGTAATGTCGTTTAGAAGTCGGTAGTCTACGTAAAAGCGAAGGCCACCGCTAGGCTTCTTTGTAAATAGAACTAGTGATGCTGTAGGTGAAGTGCTTACGCGGATGAAGCCTTTGTCTAACTGTTCCTTAAGGTACTTTTGTAAAACTAGAAGCTCTGGTTTAGATATGTTATATAGCTTGCTGTAAGGCGGGGTCTTATTAGGCTTAAGTTTAATATAGAGATCGTAATCCCGGTGTGGTAGTAGGGTATTAGCTACGTCTCTGTCGAAAAGTAGTAAGTGACGATAGTAGTGTTATAGCAATAGAGAAGTAGGATCGACTGTTAATTTTAGTCGTAAAGCGATCTCTACGTCTTCTATTAACATACTACGCAAATAGAGCTCCGAGGCTCTCTATTGTCGAGTTCGAGGGGTATTTAAGTTAGGCAGGGGTAAGAAGGAATCTTCTTATAGAATACGCTCTATCCGCTAAGGGCTATAAAGATTATCGTATAGACGAGTGTAACGAGGTTCCTTAACTAAAGCTTCCTTAACTAAAGAGTCGTCTAAAACTACCCCGGACCTCTATAAGTGCTGATCAATTTTAAAGAGAGACAGAGAGAACACCTTAACTCTATAAGTCTTCGTAAGCGTATAGAAAGCGGCAGCGCCTACTTTCCGCGGTAGTAGTACCTTCTCTTCCCTCATACAAGTAACTCGTATAGTATCTAATCTTTTCGAAATATAGTAAGCTTTATAAAACCCCGAACAAAAGTCGATAACTCGTCCTGCCTAGTCTACGTTCGGATTGTAGAGAGCTAGCTAAGGTTGCCCTAGAATAATATCGTAAGATACTAGCGTAGTAACGTAAAACCGCTACTAACGTTCGATATACTTACTAATAATTAAATCTAAAGTGACAGTATATATAATAGCACTTATAATAGAAGGTCGTCCGTCTATAATATAAAGACTTTATAGCCGAGCGAGTAGTTTAAAAACAAATCTATTTCGTTGCGCATAGGTGGAATCAATAAAGTGTTAAGCTAAGGCACTAGAATTAAGCATATAATAAGTAGTAGAAGTGATATGTAGATTGTTAGTATTCGTATCTTTATAAACTACTTTATAAGGGACTTCTATAACGTTCTTCTACCTTTCCTCTAATATAGAGAGCCTTAGTACTTTATTCCTTTTACGTCTCCGACAGCGACTATCGCCAAAGACTACGCTTTTCCCGCCTTATCCTTCTTCGCCTTTGCCTCTTTCGCCTTCTCTAATTTAGGATAGGGAGTCTTTAGATTATAGTTAGGAGAGTTGTAGTAGAAGTACAAGTTATACTTAGTCTAGTATTCCTTCCGAGCCTTCTTCTCCTCTGGCGTATTTACGCGCTTCTTGTCTTCGATATCCTTCTTTGTCTAAATCACCTTGCCACCAATCCTTAAAGCGTCTAAATCCATAGGGTCACCACTAGGTTCCGCCGAAGGAGTAGGTAAGAGAATAGGTTGTATACCACTAGCAGGCTTCTTATTGAGGAAATTCTCGCTAAAAACGCGGCGGCAGACGTAGTCGGCATCTCGTACAAGGGAGGCTAAATCCGTCAGATCGAGTCTATCGCTATAGAGGGGGTTCTATAAGACGCGATCAGCAACTCTCGAATCTAGGGCATTTTATAGTAGGGTGTAAGCTTTATATCCTTAAGAGTGTACTACTATATAGAGGGATAAGAAGTTAGCGAGGAAGTCGCTAGTTCTTATATTGCCTTATTAAAGCTTATAGAGCTTGTTAAAGGCGTCACTTCGTAAATAAGGATTGCTAAAGGTGTTAGTTAAAGTAGTAAAGATGTCGTTAACAAATTATAAAGCTAGGCCGAATTGTCTAAGTTCATTAATATAAGGGTTAATATACTTACGTGCTTTACCTTTAAGAGTGCTTAAAACGTAGTTTATACGGTCGGTCTTAGTAGTCTACTAATCCTAGTTCTATTAAAGCTTGATTCTCGTACTAATAAGGTAGCTGCGAAGGTTAGAAGGAGATCGAAGTATACTACTAAATTTAATAGGATCTAGGTATACTAGCGAACGTATAACAAGCACTTAATTTAATTTAATTTAAATCTATTTAACGTCCGGCGAATGCAACTAGCCCCTATGAAGCTACGTTCTAAAACATCCCTAAGTAGGGCAAAGGACGCTAGGGGGGTGCCCTAGAGGTCAAGGGGGG